>JAQGBD010000053.1:0-61061 GCA_034698165.1 Punctoribates punctum
CGAGTGATATTTGTGAGGCATTCCTGAAATTTTTTCGCACTGACACCTGTAATAACCTTTTAATTAGAGTTCAAAGTGGGTTTGGCTGCTTTTTCAGCCGTAGTTCAGAGGAAAGGTTATTGACCTTGATAACTTTGGAAATAAGCGCCACCTCTTATCAGAAAGAATTAAACATTTTTTTGCCGAATTACAAAATAAAGTGAACTGAGTTTGTTTATAATTAAGCCTATATAATAATCTTGCACAATTGCACAACTCAAAACTCTCTGAATAATTCGAATCCAAATCAATATATTCTTCTTCGGTAAATGGCTTTAAGAAACTGTCTGACGGTTGCGTACAGAAACGCATTGAGACAATCGATGGTTACGTCGAGGAATGGCTTCTGTTTACGAAATCTAAGCACTGAAACCACAGAAGACATTAAAACTAAGATCAACGAAATGGTGGCCAACGATAAAGTGGTTGTCTTTATGAAAGGCGATCCCCAACAGCCCCGCTGTGGGTTCAGTAATGCCGTCGTTCAGGTAGTGGTCACTGAAAGACACAATTTTCTACATCTGTTCTCTCATTTGTGACCAAAACAGGTGATGCGAATGCATGGCGTTCCTTACAAAGCATATGATGTCCTCTCCTCTGAAGATCTGCGCAAAGGAATCAAAGACTATACCAATTGGCCGACAATACCACAAATCTTCATAAACGGAGAGTTTGTCGGCGGATGTGATATAGTTCTTGAGAAACACCAAAACGGAGAACTCATTCAAGAGTTGGAAAAGATTGGGATTAAGTCATCACTTCTGGAGGAAGAGCTCTCCAAAGAAAAGTAACCATCGATTTGTGTCGACACATATATCGCCAAAAACACGTTTTGTTCATAAATTAGAGACTATTTTACGGAAAAATAATTAAAATTTTAGTCAAAATAAGAATTCATTTATTCTGAGCTCAGAATTGTATTTAAAAACTATTTTATTCGAAGAAAACTTATTTTTCCAACTTTTGAGAGAAAATCCATTTTTAGGAAACGCTTTAATTAATAAAATATATAAAATTTGAATAAATTAAGAAAATATATTAGAAATGGATTAGAATTGAGATAACATTGTCTTTAAGTGTTGTTTGTTCTCGAGTTCTGTGAAAAACATGTCCACAATCTTCGAAAACCCGATCTTTTCTTTGATTTTTTGTTCAGATCTTTCATTTGTTGTATTTCTTCATTGAGTCGACGGATTTCCTTTTGGATGACTTCCTGTTTTTCGATCATCTCTTGGAAGTCATCTTTTGTGCAATAATTCTTGGAAACCATATCCCGAAGCTTAAGGTCGACCTGAGAGGGCTTTAACTATGATTAGGAAAGGCATGAAATTGGACTTACAGTAAGAGAGTCGACAATCCATTCAATCATTCCTAAGAGACTTCCCAAAGCTCTACCACTCGTAAAGGTAACCAAATCAGACCTTTGAAAAGGGAACGGATATTTTAGGTTTGTCATCACTTTCGGTATCTCCACTTCCATTGGAGTTATCTTTGACTTAATTTCAAAACAGCCGAATAGGAACTGATTCGAGGAAATAACACAAAATTCAAACAAAACCCAAAAACACTGAAAAAGGTTTACTTCAAATATTTTAGTGATCTCTCCAATTGTCGGTCGAGTGGCCAGAGTTTGTCTGATTGGGTGCGGATATTCTCCAAATGGATTGTCCTTCAAAAAGGCAATCAGTTTAGCCCAACATTGTCTTTGATATAATGGATCAGAGAGGGGTCGACTGTCTTCGACGTGAAGAATACTACTACTAATAGTTGACCGGCGGTCAGACTGAGCCGAAGACGCGTTAGCTTGAAATGACTCATTAGTGACATTCTTGCGAATTGTGCCGATTGAGTTGGAGCGGGGGAAGTCATACACTGACTCTCCATTACTTTTCTCTGAAAACTGACTGTTAACAGTTCCAGGATTTTTCCATTTGCGAGTGGAAGGGGTTGAAAATCTCGAAGAACCACTTGATGTGCACGAAAGGGATGTCGGCGGCCGAATACCCGATGAGCGGCCATTTTGACCAATATTCGAGTGACTTGTCTGACGATTCATCGGAGAGGAAAATCTGTGATCCATTTAAAGGCTATAAAAAATGCTTAAAATACAATCGAGTGTCGGCTGAATAGAAATCGACTAAAAGTTTGATAAATAATTCCTAAGAAACGACTTATTTGTATAAAAGTAAACCAATCATCAGATTTATGGAAAAATACTATAATTACTAAAAGTTTGCCTCAAAGAGTCAATAAAGAGTTGATATTACCTGAGATGACTTGAATTGATGAGTGTGCTTGGTCAGATTGATTCATTCTTACAATTTCTCAGTCAAGCAGTCCTAAGGTCGGAGCCAGTAGTGGTCGAACCTGAATTCGCTAATCAACAATTGCCAAGGTTATTATTTACGAAAGGTTTATCGTCGAATGTGATGCACAGGGATTGTCACCACTCAAAGGTCAACTTAATGAGCTTGGTTGAGCCATACTAAATCTATAGATGATTCAAGCTCAATCTCAATGACTGGCACTAAAAAAAAAACTTTTAGAAAGCCTTGTTATTTACCAAGTAACAATAAAACTGAAATTTTTGGATGTATTGGAAAAGATTGGAATTGAGTGACTTCTTGGGGAAGAGCTCTCCTAACTTAGGAGTCCTAAGGCATCGATTTTTGTCAACACATATATTTACGAAAATGTTTTAATAAATTATACTATTTTTGGGGAAAAATTGGAATTTTATTCAATGAAAAAACTTTTGAAAATTTTAGGCATAAAAAAGTATTTTTAGAAAACACTTATTTCAATAAAAAGTATATAAATATTATTTATGAATAAAATGAGAGAATAAATGATTTGTTCAAAATTTGATTCATTTTCCAAATTTGGATAAAATATTCTTCAGGTTCTGTTTCTTGTCCTCTTCCTGAGCGATAAAAGAGTCCAAAGTGTTGTTATAGACTTCCATTCCCTGTTTGTTCTCTCTGACCGAGTCTTCAAACTCTTTGATCATTGATTTCTGTTGGCTTTGATGTGATTTCTCTTTTTCTTCGACTCTGAATAAGTGAAACAAAAATTTAAACAAAAATAAAAATATTTCAAAGGACTGACTCTTTTCTGAGTTTAATGAGATTTTCCTTTTCTTCTGTGTGTTTATTGTTATCCAATTCGTTGAGCATTTGGCGGTTTGTGTCGATTTCGCTTTGAAGTGAAGCAATTTGTGAGACCTGTTCCTAAACGAGTTAACAAATTGGTTAGAATTTGTCGCAAATCCCAAATACTAACAAACCTTTCGGGTATTCTCCAAATCAGACATCAGTTGTGAGATCTGTTTCTCATTTTGTTTCATTTGTTTCTCTTTTTCTTCAATTAAAAGATTTAATTCATTTAACTTTTGTTGTTCTGAGAGAGAAACGCATCCCTTGAGTGAACTCAACTGTTGAACGATTGCTATCTTTAGTTCATTAACTCGTTTTGAAAACAGTTTTTCCAATTCAATGATATCCGAGCCGTTTGTCTCTCCGCTTATATTCTTTATTTCGTCCAATATTTGTATCCATTGCTTATTAGAGAGGAGTTCCTTAAGAGCAGTACTGAAATTACTCATAACAGGACTGTCGACCATATCAGTCATAGCAGTGATAAATGAGTCCAAATCTGAGTGCATTTTCTTAATGGTGTCCTCATATCTGCTGCACTCCAGACGTGAGCCACGAATCGATTTCCTGATGTCGTCGATGAGCGCCAACTCCTGTTTGATCTCATCCTCTATCTGTTGTCGCCGTTCTTTTGCCAGATTTGCTTCTTCTATACCGAACTCCTGTTCCTCGACCTTTAGTTTTAATTGTCGTTTCTGTTCCTCATATTTCTTCATTGAGAGCAACCTTTCGTTGATATCCTTCTCGAGACCGTCGAGAGTCTCTTCGTTTGACTTATGGTGAGCTCTCATTTCATTCATATATTGGTCGTAGTTTTTGATGTCTGAGCGATAGGTCTGAATAGAATTCGGCAAATCTCTGATCTGTTGAATCTCGTCTTCGAGTCGGCGGAGCTCCTGTTCGAGGGCTTCCTGTTCGTCGACTAACTGTTCGAAGTCATCTTCTGTGCCATAAGTTTTGATAACCAGTTCTTTGAGCTGTTCGTCGACCTGTTCTGAGTCTAACTCTTCAGCATTTGATCGCAAACAGAGAGCAATCAATTCGGTCTTAATATCGGTTTCGCCCTCAAAATTGGGGTAAAAAGTGCGGACCGGATCCATACTATGCAAGTACTGAACAGAATCCAATTATTAACTGATAAGGAAAGGGATGTCACTTACATTAAGAGAGTCGACGATCCACTCAAGCATTCCGAAGACAGAACCCAAAGCCCTTCCGCTCGTAAACGAAATCAAATCCGACTTTTTCACAGGAAAGGGATATTCAATGGCAGCCATTACTTTCGGTATTTCCACTTCCATTGGAATTATTTTAGATTTGATTCCATAGCATAAGAATAGGAACTGAAAGGAAAAGGGGTTAAAACAAATGGAAAAACACTTAAAAAGGTTTACTTCAAATATTTTGGTGATCTCTCCAATTGTCGGTCGAGTCGACAGAGTTTTACTGATTGCGTGCGGATAGACTCCAAACGGGTTATCCGTCAAAAAGGCGATCAGTTTAGCCGAACATTGCCTCTGATATGTGGCGTCAGAAAGGGGTCGGCTGTCTTTGATGTGACGACTCCCACCAATACTTGACCGACGGTTAGACTGAGCTGAAGACGCGGTGTTTGGTTGGAATGACTGTCTGTTGTGCTGAGGAGTCATTCCAAAGAGTGGGCCCAACTTTGCGGTCACACTCTTTCGAGCGCTGGAGAAAGGGTTAGACCGAGGATTGCCGTAAAGTGATTGTCGCGGACCAGTCGCTGGTATACTTCCTGAAGCACTTCCCGGGAAATTCATTCCACTATTATTCCCTTTGCGGGTCGAAGTGGACGACGGCACCGAAGACATACTCGAACCAAAACTTGCTTTCGGTCTATTCTGACCACTATTGCCGCCTCCAAAGGCAGACGGCGGGCGAATACCCGACGGCCGTCCAGTTTGACCAAAACCAAAATGATTTGTCTGACGACTCATTTTATGTGATAATCACTGAATCAAAGAATAAACAAATTAATAAAAATCAAAACAAAAGACAAACAAATCTAACATTTGTTACAAACTTTTGAACCAAACGTTTATTGAATTGAATTCAATACAAAACATATGATTTGGCGCCAAATGAGCCAATCGTTGCCTATCGTTGACTGACTTAATCCCCGCCACAAATGATAACAAGAAATACAAAACCCCTCAACGACTTACAATTCACTCAAAGTCTGCTCAATAAATGAAAACATATATTGAAATTCAATGTCTTAAATACAAAACACTGATCAAACAGTTCAATAATAAGTGAAAATTGACAAAAACTACTCATTTGTATAAATTTTAATCAAATGATGAGAAATTTTAAAACTCTAGTCATTAAAAAAAATGCCTAAAAATAAATCAATTCTTTGAACGTATTTTATTATCAATTTTAGTCATTTCGTCACAAGTCTTGTGACGGAGAAAAGAGACCTAATTTTTTCAACGAATAGACTCAAAGCATTTAAATGTAATATAACTTTAGTACTTTTTTACACGAAACTGATAGCATTCAAATAATTAAAAGTTTCAAATGTGTTTTGCAAATAGAAGAGAAACGAAATTTTTCATTACGTAATCGTAAATATTAAGCTATTTTTGTTTACAAAAAATGAGTGAAATATCTGTGAAAACAATCCCTTAATTGGATATAATTTGACTAAATTTTAATCAATTCTTGGAATTAACCACAAAATCATTGGAAGAAATCAATATCTATTCGATTATTGCCTTAATTATTGATTTATTAAATGGATTTGATATCAATCAAAGAGGAGATCAATGACGAGATGATTGACAACAAAGACCACAATAAGGAAGTCATTCAACAGACAAATCAAATCAAAACCGAAGACAAAACCAGTGATAATACAGTTAACCACAATTCAAGTCAAATCAATTCATCACAAAACAGTTCCAACCGTTTGAGAAGAGGCCGAAAGAACCGAAGGATTGGCGGAAAAGTCGATATGAGAGCAAAACTGGAACGGAGTCGACAGTCGGCTCGGGAATGTCGGGCGCGGAAAAAGCTTCGGTACCAGTATTTGGAGGATTTGGTGATCAAACGAGAAATGGCTAACATTGCTCTCAAACAAGAGCTCCAAATGGTATGAATTCCTCGAATAGTTTTCCTATCAATTGATCGCAAATTTATCTAAAAATGTGAATCAGTTTTGCTTTTAATGTCTTTTAATTATTTTTAGTCTTTTTTCGGATACCTTTCGGCCATTAATTGGCATTAATTTTGTTTCTTTTGACAACAATTTTATATTAATTACATTAAAACCCAATTCTAAAGCAATTAATGCTGTCTTTGATTAGAGATTCAAAAGTCGTGTTTATTAAAACACTTAATAAATTTGATTATTGACTGCACACACAGTCTGTTCCCTTTGTGGAGGACTCGCTCTTAATTATTCTTAACTACTATTTAAGTCATCAAAAGTTTTTTGTTTCAATTTTTCGACTTATCGTTCAATCAGTACGTAATTAGCGATAGGCTGTGCCCACGACTCCTCTGATAAGCGCTCAACCATTTTAGGCATTGAATCTGATGTACCCATACCTACACATCCCTAGGAATCGATTGACATTAACCCCGAGCTTATCGATGAGTCAGTATATTCGTGGAAAACTGCCGTTATATGGATAATAGTCACCCAACCCTTTCCTCTGACACATCCATAAAAGAACTTCTATTCGAAAGCCATTGTTTTTTATGGGAGAGCTGTGACTCAAAGCGTTTATATTTAGTTTTTTGTTTTCAATTTTTATTTGTTTCTGTTTCGTACACTTTTTTCATTCTGTGCTGTATTTAAAGTCACGCTTTCATTCATTTATCAGAAGAACTGCATTTCATTCTGTTTTGTATTATAATTATTATTATTTCAATCAAACAATTATTGCTTTCAAAGTATTTTTCGATTCAATGTTTAAACCCTTTCATTAATTTAAGATTTTCTTCACTCGAGTAACAGAAGTAATAAAGAATTGAATGAAAAAATCGTTTCATTCGTATCTCAAATGAAATATTGATTTAAACTGAATATAATTATTACCTTTTCTTCAAATCAAAGCAAATCTCAAAACTTTTTTCTCTTGACTTCAATTGTACTGTAATTTAGATTTTTATGTCAAATGTGTTATTGAATTAGACTTTGATTTTCGTTGAAATTCAAAACTTTATTCAATTTCTTCAAAAAATTCACTGAAACCTAACGCTCAGACCTAAAGGGTATGAATTGATTACGAAAATCGAGTCTATTGTTCGCCAAAAGCCTTGATATCTAATAAACAATTCATGCATTGGTTTCCTATTAAATGGAATTTCAATGAAATCCCGATTCAAATCATATTTTCGTTTATCTAATTATTAATTTTGAAAATCAGTTTTTAAATGTTTAATCGCTTTTGATATTCGAGTGGCGAAGACCTGAAGAGGTCATGACTTGAGCTGCAAATCTGTTTTATCCCAAATCTAATTGGATTTTAATTAAGCGAATAGATCTTAATTATGTAATTATAACCCAATTATAAACATTTTAAGAAATGTTATATCAGATGAGAAGAAAACAAATTTTCAATTTTTATTTTCAACTTTTCCCTCGAATATAATATTTGAGAACACTATTTATCTAAGTCTGAGATGTTCAAGGTCTTCCTCGCATTTCAATTCACATATTCCAAGGTTCGATTCGGCTTTTGTTCGCAACTGACAGCCCATAAAATTATTGATTCTGGTAGACTTGATTGCTCAATGTCATTTTCTTGTAGACTCCCTCACAAAATAAACTTAATAATTAGCCGGGAATTCGTAGACCAATTATTGATGAATGAAACTTGTCCTTGGTGAATATAAATATAGGCATAAGTCTATGATTGAAATAGACTTGGAGTTTGAAAAGTTTTAAGGGCACCTTGCTCATACCTGACCTCATATAGAATTTAAATATTAGTTGTTTTTTCCCACCACTCGATCTCTATTAAGACAAGAAATTAGATGAAATTCACACACAATTTGTTGCAAATCTGTGTTAAGCCCTGATATCAATGTAACAGATCTTGTATTCTGTGATGACTTACAAAATACAATTCAATTGAATTTTTATTTTTTTTGAATTTTTTGCATTTTTTATGTCCTATTAAGTGCTCTATTCGTCCGTCGATTTGACTTAAATTTCCTTATCTTTGGCTTAAATTTTTTTCTTTCTTTAATTTTGTGTTTTATTTCGTTATCGAACTCTTGGTTTGTGTTTTAAGACTCGAATTACAGTGATTTAGGCCTAAAGTAGAGCACAGATAGTGAGAGACAGAGAACCGGTGCTATCATATGCAGAGTGTCTATGTATAAGAGCAGTAGTCAGTCCAAAAAACATCGATTTTGTGACTGCACTGACCTTTTGATAGCTTCGGAATCGATTTTCAGACGACTCGAAAGAAATTATTTTTCTTTCAGAAAGAAAATTATCTATAATTTTGTTCACATAAATGGGTTTCTGAGACCCAATAAATAGAATAAATGATTAGAAAAAGAAGAGAACAGAAAAAATTAAACTTTAGTTTAGATATAATTATTTAGATTTGAAAACAGACACAAATCACATCAATTTCTTGTAGTTCAGTGAAGTTCTCATCTTTTTTATTCGTTTTCATTATATATTTCTATCAAAAATTCTAATTAAATAAATATTTCTTCTCTTCTCTCAAATTAATTATTAGTTTTTCTGAATAATATTTTTATAGAAATCTCTTATCTGTTGATTGAATGACAGTTTAGTTTTAATCGAAAGTTTCCCAAAAAGTTGATAATTATTTTTGGCGTTTAATTTGTGTCCAATTTTTTTAGTGACATATTTTTGTTTAATCATATTTTTCAGATATTTGTATTTAAATTTATTTGTAATATATTTATGAGATATACAGTAATTATCTATAGATTTGATTGACAATAAAATCTGACCCATAATTGAAACTTAATTATAGTCTCTGTTCCTTAGTTTAGGCTATAATTACTCTTTCCGAGGCTTACACTCAGTACGTCAGCCCCCGGACACCATTGGCCGCACATTAATTGTTGGCTTTCCCTTTACGTACTGACTCAACGATTCATATTTGATAATTGTTTCCAAAAATATTCATAAAAATAAGTTTTCATTTTTCAATATCGGAATATATGTCACAAATTCATTGCTATTCAGTTATTCATTGAATTTTAATTAATATATTATTCCAATTATTATTATTTATATATTTATTGCATATGTTTTTCATAGAAACAAAACCAAAAGATCTATAAATAGTCCGAATTTGATCTCAAGTTCAGTGAAAAGTTTCAAACTTTTCCCATAAAAGCCTTAATTTCCAAACAATTAAACTCTTTTGGCTTTTGTTGTTTGTGTGACACAAATATTGAGAAACGTTTGGATGAAAATTATTCAAAAATTTTAGCCGAAATTCAGAGTTCAGACACGATTTTCAATATATTTTGAGTAAAGAAATAACAAAATTAATGAAATCCTTGTTTTTCTTTTTTTCCATCAAATATAATAACTCTTATATAATAAGCGAATACTTCTATAGAAATACTATTTTCGTATTCAGTCTTCACTTCATGTCTTCAGACATCTGTAGACAAGTATTGAATAGAATCACAAAATTCTTGATATTTTTATTCAGTTTTTTATCCGTTACTTCATATCGAGTGTGATATACAATATTCTGGACGTTATGACGGGTGGTATCGCCTATTCCTCAATCAATTTCTTTTTATAGACTCTTCTCATGTCTTTCACTGAATGCTAAACAAAAGTTTTTGCTTCAAATCGATTGCAATACTTATCCGATATTTTCATTTCATTTTCTTTCCGGTCGTGTCTTTGGCGCCGACAGTATCGGGAAATATGTAAGAAAATAGATTCGGGACATAAAGCCCAAGAGCTGATGGTTAAGGTTCAGGCAAAGGGAGGAAAAGCGCCACAAAAATAATAAACATCTAAACGAAGCATATATTGGACTCAAAGAAAACTCTGTTTACATAAATGTAAAACAAATGTAAAGTAATTTAGTTTTTTGTTATTTCTAATGATTTTATTGTTTTTGATTCCTTTGTGTGTAAAATAATTATCTGCGAATCGGATACTATTTTGAGAAAACAATTAAAATCTTTATTAAATATATATTTATCTTAATTTTGTTGAGAATCTAATTATAAATATTAATACATATTATCAGACGTTTTGTAGTTATAATCATTTTATTGCAATATATTTGACATAATTTTTCCGCAGATATTGTTTTATGAGCTCTTTTTTGAGAGAAATGTTTACATATTTTTGTGATTTTTATCTCAAATTTGAAATTAATGTTGAATTTGATGTAATATTTGCGTATTTATAATAAAAATCAAAAAAATCAAATTCTATTCATTAGAAATCTCTGATCTGTATCTTGAATGCGAGTGAAAGGGATGTTCAGAGCGCACAACAATTCAGACAGAGATCAAGAGGGGAAGTATTACCTAAAAACGGTTGTCTGGGCTATGAATTTGGTATCTCTGAAAGTATTTGAGCTCTGAGTGAATGGGAGTTCTTCATTGGGGTCATTCCCTGGTAAGTATGAGCTGTATGAGCTTGCTCACCCCTGTCCTCTATCAATGAGATGTACTTTTTGTTCTTTTTTGTGGTATTCCAATGAAAGAGTTTTATTGTAAATAAAACTTTTATTTTGCCATAAAATTTGAATTCATTTCATCTCTACTTAGAATTTAAATATAAATTTTATTATAATTCGGTCTGAAATCGAGAGAAAAGCATTTTATTTGTTGTTATGTCTGTCCTATCAAATAATGGATCACAAGTCGAGTTCACTTTTCTCCATAAAAATGATTTGAAAACAAGAATATAACATATTCTGCGAATTTTAATGAATAGTTTTCCGATTTATGTCAAAAGAAGGGGAAAACAACTGAAATAAATGCAAATATAGTTCCGAAATCCATTGCACAGGATATGTAATATACGTATAAACAAATATATGTTTGGACTGACTTTTTGGGCTTTATTTTCATGGTTTGCATTACATTTGCTATAAATATAGAAATTCAATGAGAAATATGTGAATGGATGAGAAAAACGAACAAAAAAGATAAATAAATTGAAAAATTCATCCAAAAAAGTGCACTGAATATTGTTATTGAATGAAGAGCTGGAAATCTGTGCCAAACCTGTGCTCAATATTAATTCGTTCGTTGGTTTAGTACTAAATTATATAAATTTTTTGGTTTTTGCTTCTCTTCTGATTCTCAGCTTCGAAACCACACATTCAAAGCACAGCACAACTATTGAGAGGTTTAATTAATTCCATAGAAAACAGTCATAACTTAAGAGATATACTGAAAGAGAATGAAAAATAAGTTTTGGTTTTATTTTTGGAGTCTCTGAAGAAAAATTACTTCTCTTATGATTAGCTCTGAATTATAGATGACTTCAAACCAAACGTTTTAAGCATTTAATGCGAATTTCATTTATAACTCAATTTAATTGAATTGAATACTCAGAGAGAACACAATTGCGAACAGCATAAGTCCTGTGCAAAGATCACCACAAAAAAGGTCTATAATTATATTATCCACAGTTTAAACATAAAAGAAAAAAAAATTCCTAATTAAGTTACAAAAGAGAGGCCAACAAAACAAGAAAACAACTGATTATTTATTTCCCGAATCGAAGCCATAGTTATTTGAGGCCCACATCTGATCAGAATTTCTATTATTGGAATGGAATCGACTAATTATATCCTATATATCCTCCCTTTCCTAATCACAATTCAGACCTAATCTGTGCCACAAAATAGAAATAAAAATCATTGAATACTTAAAAGAGACGCCAATTGGAAAGGCCTTCAAATGTATTAATTTTCCGTTAGTTTCGAAGCTTTGATTAATTATCGAATAGTTTTCTGAAGACTCTTAAGAGACTTACAATTATTTTTCAGTAATTAATTCCCTTCTGTTTGACCTCAACTCAAATATTACATCAAAACGGACTTCAGTTCATTGGAATTAATGGAATATAAAAAAGGTTTTCGACTAATAATCGAGAGATTAGTTTGAAATCTAATGACTAATAGAATTAGAAATCCGTTTAAATGCTATAAATTGCTGTGAATTTGATCTGAAATTAATAGCGAGAGAACAGAATGAAAATTAGTTCTCAATTTACAGAAATAAGTTACTAATTATTTACACCAAACACATCCAAAAATAAGAAATCAAATCCTGAAATCGAAAAATTCTAAATAACTGTATATTAAATGAAGAAAAACTTCTTTACTCATATATTTGACCGAATCGATCATTTCTATTGCCGGAAGAGTTGTTTTCATTGGCCAACAAATTCAGGATTTATTTCCAAACTCCTATTACTACGAGAATCGATTTTTTTCTTTAAATATTAAATGAATTCATAATTTATTAGCGAAAAATATTATACACTGTTTATTATAGACCCGAATATATATTTCTGTATATATTTTGCACTTAATTTGAATATTTTATTTCTCAGACTTTATTTTAATGGCAAATAAGAATAAATTATTTAATTTAAATCTATGATCGAGTCTATGATCGGCTCATAATATAGGAATATATATACGAATATATATATATACGGAATAACTGAGAACCGCATAAATATTAAAATCATATAAAATACTACTCTTTCAACAGTTAGGAATCAAAATGTTTTGATTGGGTTTATCATAATTTAAGGATTGCCCGGAGCCTCGTTGGCTAACTGTCCTTTCTCATCACAAAAAACATAATCCTAATTCGCTTCAACAGGTCGCCATTAAATTAACATGGTAATAATCATTTAACTGGTAAATTAGAAGTTGGCTAACCATAACACAGTTAACAATCGGGGCTATACATGACCTGTGAATAACATTTGGAGTCTTCACATATTTTCGACTCCAATTTAATTCAATTCAAACACAAATAATAGACTGAATTCGCTAACAATTAAACCAAAATCTAATTTAACGAATGATTGAAATGTTTTTAAAGACTGTATTTTAATTTCAAACCAAGAATTGCCTCTAAAATCACCGGAGAATATAAACTAGTTTTACAACCGATTCATACGATTTTTCTCTTCTTTTTAGTTTTTGTTTCAATAAAAAAGATCTCTTTTGAAGAAAAGAAATATATTTTTAATGTAAAAACATTTTCTCTCTATTTATAAGTTATTTCCCATTATTTTAAATCCGATAAAAAGTTACTTTACTTTTGATAATCTAATAAATAAAAGAATTAAATTAAAGGTTGGGTTCATTACTTCAATACTACACCCAATTGAATAGCATTTCATATATTTATCATAGATTACAGTCCAACACCTTTTTCCTAAACCAGGAATGGCTTTAACCAGAGCTCCGATTCTTGCGATAAGAGCTGATACTAAAAAAGGAGTTTTGGCTGGAAATTCTGCTCTTGCAACAAAAAACCAGATTTTCTTTTTCATACTCATTTTGGGAGCAATTGATATACCATTTGAATAGATATAGAAAAGAGTCGAAGATATGTGAGAATTAGTGAAGAATTGACTGAAATTTTATTCTTTATTTTCGTTGATTCGCTTCAATTAATGGCATATAAATAGAAAATAACTATAAATCGTGACTTGAAGTGAGTTTTTCCTATGAGAAGAGACAGGACTGACATCCGAACCGCAAAATTCTAGTGCCGGTGCCTTTTCATCGCACCAGGAAAATAATATTTCCAGATTAATATCCAGTAAATTCACTGCAATTTTAATCCTTTAAAAGGTTTACATAATTTATTGAAGAATAGGTTTAAAAACTATTTATAAAAAGATTCAAAATTCAAATACAATTCTTATTCTTGTTTTTCAATATTTTTCTTCTTCTGAATAATAATAATAATAATAATTATAATAAAAATCCTTAAGAAATACATAGAAATAGAGTATAACTGGAAGTATAGAAAGAGATTAATAGATACTAAATCACTATAAATAATTAGTAAAAATTATCTAGGTATTTGAGAAAAATGTTATACAAAAAACACAAAATAAACGTACAATTACTCGAATATTACATATTTAAGGTTAATATTAATAATAATCATAATATTTAAACAAGGGGCATTTTCATCAAGTTAAAAACAGCACTTTTTCTCATCAATGGTTTACCTATCAAATAAACTTTGTTTTGATTCAAATATATCTGAAATCGATAAACAAATACTAATTCGTATAATTGTTTTGCTGTTTATGTTTGGTTTAGTTTATGATTAGTTTATTTTTAATAATTATTATTCAATATTTTTAAATATATATAACATATAATAATAATAATAATATAGAAAATTACATAATTATATCATAACTTAAAAACTAGAAAATAAAAGGGAAAGAGTTGTTGACATCGATATTATCAATAAATTGATGAATAATTAATAATTAATTAATATTAATATAATTGACATTTGAAATAACTTCATTTCTACAGAGGAATAGACTATAATCGGGTACTGAATGGAGCGGAACATTATTGGAAATTTCAATTTTGATTTTGGGGGCCTTCCATTCAAATTCAATACTATAGCCACTAAACTGACACTGGATATCAAGCTTTCAATTCTCATAACTACATAATAATCAACTGTTTTTCGCGAATACAATACAATTCTGGGCAAAAAAAAGGCTAATAATTACCGAAAATCATATAATAATCGAATCGTGTAATAAATTTTCCCACAAATTTGAAATTACAATACATTATAATAAATATAAATATATGTGATTTTCCCATATATTTACGTGTTTTGCGAAATCAAAGCCTATTTTATAATAGAATGTGAAATATATTCGTCAATAAATTCCAATTCAAATAATAATAGATTTTATGTGAGTTTAGGAACTAATAAATTCTTGTGATGTCTTACATAAGGAAAACATTTTTCTATTATTTATGATTTAGATTTGCATTCAATTCATTCCAAACAATACTCTATTGAGAGAACACTTTTAGAAATAAGACTTCAAACAAATATAAATATTTTTTATCATTTCATTCAAAGAGTAGTTTTCTCACTAGAAATTCAAAACCAATCAAAAGTCAAATAAATATCATTTTTTTGAGAAATATTTTCAATCAAATGTCAGGCAATTGAAAGAAACAGCACTTCTTTTATTGGATTCAAAAATATGATAGAAAAAAGTCATTTCTCGAGACTTGACTCCACTCTTGGCTCCTATGAGTGGTTGTATCGGAAGAACAGCGCAAATAAACTAACTTTTTTCCTCGACTATAATAAAAATCGATAAAATATTATTACAATCCATAAAATTTGGACAGAATTTCGCATAAAATTGCATATAATTTATGAAAATTGAGAGAAAATAATAAATCACACATTGATTTGCGCTGCAATTCGAGACTCCAATAAAAAATATCAAAGACCTCGGGGCTAATGAGCAGACTATTTGGTCGGCAATAAAATCCAAGTCTCAAAACCTATTGAATAGCATTACACACATCAAAGAAGATAATAACCTAATCATTGAGGAGATCCTCAAAACATTTTCCCCTCTCTTCACAAATACATCTAATTTTCGTCGCAAATGAGAAAAAAGAGAGAAATTCTCTCCGAAACAAATCCGTACCGAAAGAGATGGCAAAACATATGAAACAAAAAAAATATTTTCGTATAAATCGTTAGGCATTTCAAGTGTTATTTGAATTACTTAAACGTAAAAAAGTAAAAAATATTATCTCTTTTTCGTTACGACAATCAAAAGGCAATGAATTTTATTTTGTATTTTTTCGTTAACTCATAGACACAAACGTTATTAAAAGCAATAGAAAACTGCATTAAAATAATTCAGTCGATTGTTATTACAAAAAATCAATGTTTAAAAAGACATGTCTTATGTCTGAATTAAAAAACTATACCAAAAGAGAGGCTTAAGAGAAGAGAAAAATGAAGAAACACTTGATTTTTCTCTTTTGTTCCGCATTTGATTGCATAAGAATTTCCAAATAATTAGAGTCGTTTCGCACTGTTTTTATGGGCTCTTATCCAGCAATTAAAAAAGGATTATCTATATTTGCTAGAGCACTGATAAGGCAATCAAAATAACCGCAACAAAGGTTCTCTTCGGCCGCCAGTCCGTCGGTTAGAGAAAAGCACTGTCCGTCTAATTACACAATTGTTTGTCCATTGAGTCGTATATTTATGTATTTAATAATTGTATTGTATTTATAGCCGTATATAAACTGTGGTCGGAGTGGGGTTTCAATTATCATATAATATAATTATAATATTAATAATAGTAATAATAATAATAATACAGTAATAATAAAAACATATGGAATATAATTAATTCAAAATTAAAATAATTAAAGAGAAAAAACTTTTAAAAAACAGAGAAATTGTGTGTAAATTGTCTTCAAATTTGTTTTTCAAATAATTTGTTTGTTTGTAAACTTCAGTTGTGGTCCTCTTAAGGGAGACATAAAAGTAATTAAAAGAAGAATTAAGAAGATATCAGTAGAGGAAGAAGTGTAGACACAATCGGGAACTTTTAGTTTATGAAAATATTCCCGAACATTTTCCACCTGCAGAGAAACAAAAATAAAAGACCAAGAATTAAAATTCAAGCTTAAAAATGGCAATAATTTTCGCAACAGAAAACATGATAAATAAAAACTGAAATCTGGAGAAAAATGAGCGAAAAATAAATAAATAATAAGTAAACGCAAGAAATATGAGCCGAAAGTGAAGTCAAACTAAAGGTTAAAGTCATTGTGTAATTGATGAGCACATCCACAGCACATCCACAGACAGGACTTCTAAATAGGAATTCCAATTCAATTCTTTGAGAGAACTAACATTAGTGGCTTTCAACTAATGGTCAGAATAAATATTAAAGCAATTTATCATAAAATAAGACGAAAAGAGGGAAAAAAACAATAATTCATTTAAGGGCTCTAATGATGTGCTGTTCCTCAAAAGGTTTGACTCTTTCTTCTTATTTATTCCTGTTTTCCACTAAAATACTTTTGTTTTTGTTTTTCATTAAAATGTTTGTCTTCTCTATAATTAATGAGTTGTGGACAGAGACAGACATTTAATGTGAGAACAGTATAATTGAATTAATGAAAGAATTTCAAAGATTATTTCAATGGAAGGACAGGTATTTAATTAATTAAATCTAAAAGAAGGTGCAATCAATTAACGTATACAATACCTGGTGGTTGACGAACGCGGACCGGAGTGGTTGGTAGAGATGCCGAACCATCTAATTGGGAGCGAAGATAATCAGAATTAATGTCAGCAAAAATAATTGCATTTTTCAGCACAAAATATATGAATAATTTATTTCGGAGAAGTCTTTCCGAGGCTTTCCTTCTGAGAATTGAGACTTCATTTCACTTAAAAGTGATATCTATTTAATAGATTTGGTTTTGAGAATCAAATTAATAGTTGAATGAAATGTCTGTTTTTGAGCACAGATTTCACCAGAAATTGAAGATAATTAGTGTATGACTGCTGTGGAAAGCCTTGGGATTGAGTGACACAATAGGTTAGGTATAGTATATGACTAGAAATGCGTGATTCCGATCCTTTCCGACTCATAGCTCAGTAGTGCTGTAATTATTGTCACATTCAAGCATTCAACTCATCTTAACAATCAATATGAAATGCCAGTGCTATACCCAGAACGTTGGTTTGAGGGGAGGGAACCGACTATTTTATGCGAGAAATAACGACAATAACAGACGAGAAGTGAAACACTTTCTCATCAGATTCGTTAACGAACAGCAAAAATACTTGACTTAACAAAAATGATGAGAACAGCAAATCATAACTCAAATGACAGAACAGGCGAGAGAGAGAGAGAGAGAGAGAGAGAGAGAGAGAGAGAGAGAGAGAGAGAGTCTGGTGTTCTGGGAGAGAAAGGTTTTGTTCAACGGAGCGGATCACAAAAGAAACTTAACGCCAAACCTCTTCGTAAGTCAAATCTCGACACTAAATATAAACTTAATACAGACTTATGTGGTATTAAATAAAATAAAAATATGAAACACATTAAAACTTCTAATGAAAAATGCTTTTAAACACATGAGAGGAACAGATCTGAGCTAATGATTGGGTTCGAGTCCAACGGCGAGGGAAAGACTTCTCTTAACAATTTTTTTTAATAACAATAATAAAGGCATAAAAAATGTTTGATTGCAAAAAACTTTGTGTCAAAACATATGACAGAAGTTTTTTAAACATAAGGGTTGGGAATAATTATGATTTAAAATGTGCTCACTGTTGACTCCATTAACTTTTCCGTTGATGCCATTTGTGTTGTGACCATTGAGTTTGGGCTCATCGTAAACCTCTCCAGTAATTGGATTGCGGCGAATCACTAAATTGATGGACAGATCAGACGAATATATAATCATATAATAGAATAATAAGTCACTGAAGAGACAGATATATAGCTATTGATAAGGCATTCATGCGATCACTCGGAGTGATGGAGTGCCTCACTATCAACGACAAAAGGGACAGTAATAGAGGCCAGAGATAGACAAAGACCAGAGTACCACAGATGTGATCTTTCAGATAATACTCTTCAGAGCTATTTGTTAGAGAATATAAACAAATGGTTGCACTTAATTGTATGACCCCTCGCTCTAAGTCAAACCAGACCTCCAGTCAAAGGACTGGGCCCTCAGTTTATATAATTGAAGTGAAGTGAGAGTGCGATCGCTGTCTAAAGAGATTAATAATTTGTTTTGTTATTTACAGGAAATGCAAATTAAAGGCCTTTAAAAGAAAAATATATTCGAAATTATATAAACAATGAATAAAAGCTTAAGAAAAGGCTCTGAAGTCAATAGAAAAGGAAACACTGGGGAAAGGCTAAGGAAAGAGCGGAAGAAATGACTAATAAATAAATAAATGAAAGCCAATGGAAATGAGATTATATTAGAATAGATTGGTTTGAGATATGGCTCATAGACTTGAAAAATGGAGTTCATTAAGAGATGGCAAAGACTTTCTCTCCATTTTGCTCTTATCTATAGTTTATTATCTGAACAATAAATCAAATAGTGAACGGACCATGGTCGTATTTCTTGACTGAAGCCGATCGCTGGAGAACAGCGGTTCCGTTAGTGTTTTCGCTAAAGATGTTGGACTTCATTCGGTCGACGACCCGCCGGCGCGGAGACTCCACTTCTGGGCCAAAGAGACGATTCTTTGTGTCTTCCTGTCGACTGCCCCGACGACTGGATGAGGCGCTGGACGGAGGAGTACTGCATTCAGACATCGCATCGCCAAAGAAGTGGTGACCGTTTGTCGATCCATTCGATCCGTTTGTGCCATTGATTGGTGTCGACGGAAGCGATGACACCGAACCAGAATCGATCGAATTTAAATCTGAGCCCTCGGAGCCGTTGACTCCATTGGTTACGCCACCGGATCCAAATATATTACTGGATAGTCCTCCCGGAGCCTGAATCACCCTTTAATGGAAAAGAGGAGAACAAATCATTAGATAATTATTTATTTTGGTATAAAACTCTTTAATGGTATGTATGAGACGTCTGTCTCTGACTAATACCCGAATATAACTATCGATTTATGTCTGTTTTCAACGATTCCCTAACTGTCTCTCCTCTAACTTCCAGTGAAATTAAACACCAATTGAGTCGATCGTTAGCACAACTCAAGAGTTACTGGCAATGGCTTTATGTCTGACTTGACTAATGATGGCACAGAATAAGTATAACGCCTTCTATTAATGTCTAAGTGATTGTAAACCCATTGATCAGATCCTACACTTATGGTCGACGAAAAACGACAAAAACACATATATTTCTGCCGACAATAACTATGTGTTGTGTCGATAGCGACAACTGTAGCGCAACAGAAGCCAAGGGAACGGATAATAAAAAGCAATAATTCCGTTCAAATCACTTCTGGGGCTAAAAAATATTCCAAATTCTTCTCTCAATTGAAGTTTAGCTCAAATATAGCTTTAATTGAGAGAAATTCTGTCAAAATTTTAGGGCTAATAACAAGAGTGGAGTAACGCCTCATATATTTATAACCACTTCTCCACAAATTTAGGATAAGTAGACCAAAAACATTCAGTTAGTCCTACTCTCGAAGCCATGGAATAGTTATTCTAATCGATTAGGTTTTGAGGCATAAAATATATTTTCCCAAACATAGAGAGAAAATTGTATATTAATAGCAACAAAGAGTAGGTTTTGGTCCAAATGCAGTACAACTCAAGACCTTAAGTGTCAGAAGAAATATCCGTCAATACTATTGAGTAATAAATAAATAAATAAAAATTATAACTAAATATAGAGAGCAATGAAATATTGGGTTAACTCGAGATTAGCATAAAATGTGAGAATAAATTCCTGGAAACTTATTTTTCGAGTCCGCTCTCAAACTGCTCTCAAAAATATCAATAATTATCGGTTATATAAAACGGATTTCAATAATTAGATTATTGACAGCAAAAGAGGCAAACGTTAAGCAAAAAACAGATTCAAAGAAATAGTAATCATAACGAATGGAAAAACTAATCGTTTGATTGATTAACTCCTGACTAACAGTCGGTTGCTATGAAAATACAGAAACAAAATACTCCGGTTCTTAAGCTGATGGGACACCACTTCATCAATAGTCTAAATCTTTTACAGTAATGGGTGAACACAAACACACGTCTGACCGCCTGTTCGGTTATTACTACTGTTTGTATACAAATTGGGTTTTAAGGCAATTCCTCGTCAGACAGTTTGTTCAGAGACCTATTTGTTCCCATAGTTCACTTCGGGCATAGTTTAGGGATGTTCTGAGTAAATATCAAATTAGGATAAAATTAGTAGAAAACGAAAGATAATAAAAACTGGGAAAGAGTTGTGTTGTGGTCTCAATCCTGAAGGGCATAAACTTCGAGCAACTATTTTGCTAACTATTTGTGTTTACAGTTTGATTATTTGCACTGTAAGGGAGAGTGTATATACCACTGTATACCAGTGCGGTCTTTAATGTTCTGTATATTTAAAGTGAGAGAACAGCCATACAAATGAACTGATAGTTATTTCAACCAATTTAGGCGTCGAGTCAAACAATTTTAAAGCTATTATTGTTTGAATCAAAAATATAAGACACAGGAGAGTGAGGAACAGGGAGTACACCATTCGGATCATCAACCTTTCAATGATATAGTTTGTTGCCGAGTGCTCATTGCTTGTGCCTATGCCTATGCCTGTGCGCTCTTTAGATAGTATTGAATGAATGCTAAATATATATTATATATAACTCTGTGGGCGTTGAGGTCGAGCTCTGAGAGAAAAGGAATTCTTTTCTTAGAAACAGCAAAACATTATCTGAAGAACAGAATGAGAGGAACGATACCAACACAGAGAAGAGGAACAGACAGATCAGACTGTGAGAGAAGTGCTCCGAAAAATGTCATTAGCATTAAGGCATCAAAAGTGCATCAATAAAACTAAAGGAACAACACCTAAAATTAAATGTGCCATTCTCTGCACCACCACATAATTCCAGAGCACTGGGCAGGAGGAGCACATCCACCAGACAACAGAGTGTACTCTAAGGGCTGAGCCCTCTCTTCTCACTCGTCATTTCCAAATTAGTTATCTATTTCTGGCAAATGTTTTACTCAAATAATTTATAATAATTTTTATTCTTGTTTTCAATTCTTTTATTTTATTTGAATATTTATTAACCTTTGAATAGTCTGTAATTTTTTCCCCACAATAAAAATGGGATATTCTCTCAGTTTATTGAGGGTTTAAAACAATAAAATAATAATAAAAGATATTAAAAGTTTTTATCCGAAGAGGAAGTAATAGTAATCAATGGATATTAAGCAAAAGATTCAGAAAAATACAAATCAAATGAATGAAATCAAAAATGACGGACAAAGGCAGACATGAAATCGTTTGGTTCATTGGTTTGTCGTTTAGACCCCAACTCTGTCTGAATCTAATAATTTTGATTGAAGTGAACACACTTTACACGCAATCCATAGTCTGAGAGGACATGACATTTGAGTAAACATTAAACATATCGATGGCTAACGAGTCAATAGAAAGAGACTCCAGTTATGAGTGAATAACAGACACGAAATCTAATAAAACAGAATTTATTAGACGATTGAGAACTGAGTTATGTATTAATAGCAATGATATGATTGGCTGTCGACCAGAAAAATGCTAAATTGGATTAAAAAGTCACCAAAAATTAAACATTATTTGAGTTAACGAGCATTGGGTTCACTCATTGATCCATTCACTCCATTCACTCATTTCTTTATCGGGTTTACAGACTTTTATACGAACAGAGAGAATGTGTTTCCTAAATGTTTGCCTCACTTTTATGAATCACATTATTATTGATGTTTGCAGAGAGAGGACAATAACACTGAGGCTGAGAGTGCCCTCCAAACGACTGCCTGCGATGGCTATACTCTGGTTATACCTTTGCCACTATTTCCACCACCACTTCCACCAACGCTGACATAACAAGCATTAAAACTGATATACAGTCGGAAAACAAGAGTCAGAGTCGAAGAGAAGGAGAAAGTGAGTGAAGAGAAAGAATTTAATGCAAATAAGTTGGTAGGCGAGTGCCGATCCCGGCGCTGGTATTGAACAGTCGGATAGGAATTGTGTATTTGCGTCAATTACTTTCACACGATTCGCATCCAAAATAGTGATTCAAACAAACGTTAAGCCAAAGCGTTTGCAATCGTTTGCAAGCAATGAGTCAATTGAACGGTTAAAAAACTAGTGGGAAAAGTGGGAAAAACTCCAGTTTAGTCATTCTTCTGGTACAGCACTCAGTCAGTCAGTCAGTCGGTGCTCCGCACACTCTCTATTTGGCACTCGAATATTGGTGTGAATGAAATGCAAACACAATTGCCTTTTTTCAACTTTTCCTCTCAGCTCTACCACTGATGTCGGGAAAGGCATTTGATTCATAACCAGCGACTCATAACATAAGAGCTAATGATAACGATCTGAAGCCCAACCATAACTCGGAGCAGAAGTTTACATATATTTTGTCATTCAATTTGAATGTTAATCACAATAATAAATATAATGCTCTCCAATGCCCTACAGTTCGTGCGAAAAATATATTTCAATAAATACTATCTGAATAAAAAAGAAATGTTATCTATTAAAGTTTGAGCCAATAATTTGCCACTCATTGCACATACCTAACACATAAATATCTGGCAGAATTATCTAGGAAAAAACAATTTTTTATTGAAAAAAATTCAATGCATTCACCTGCTTATCAGTAAATTTATACATTTTATATACAGAGTTATACTCTTCTGAATAATCGATTGGATATAAGGCATGTCTTTGGAAAGAAATAACAAATTCTGTATAATATATAACAATTATCTGGTAATGTTGACTGACACGACTGTTGGAGTCGAGCACAGGTGTAACCAGAGTAGATCTGATAAATAGTCAAGTTCCAAATGTGATATTAACCATCAAAAATTCCAATAAATTTTAATCAAAAATCAGTGCCAATAATAATGAATATTCTCTGAGATAAGGGTTTGCATTGTTTGACACTAAGTCAGGTCATGCCTGAGCAACATATCCTGGAGAATGGATTGCATGCCAGTTGGCTCCGGGGCAGAGATTGCACAACACATTGGTTGCAATTTCACTCTTTCAGTCTTTCACTCAAATATATCATTAAAATCTCAATTTTTTCAGTTGAAAACCAATTTTTTAATTCTGAGAAAAAATTCTGTTCCTCTCAGAAAACACTGGTTTTTGAATTACTTTCGTAAAAAAGTGTTAGCCTTTGGCTCTTATTTATCATTATTGAGACAAATGCCATAAAAACAGTCTGTATTTTAATATAATTTGTTTTAATAGTAGACTATTTCTCAGCACTTTTTGTTGGTTCGTAACATAAAATTATTTTCATAGTTGAGAGACAGAGCTTTTAATATTCAGTGAAATAATTTTTTTTCCTGTTCTCCAACACTAAACAATTCTGTTCACAACAACAGAAACAAAATGACAACAAAATAATAATCTTATTTCAAATTAATGGCCAAAATGAGAATAACAATCAAATGTTGAAAACTAAAGGAAAAAATCAAATAATTCATATCCGACTCATATTATATACTATGAAAATATTTGATATAAAACTGAAAATCAATTCACTCTTGCATTTGCTGTTATCCTATTTGGAAGAGTAATAAAAAGGTATATAATATTTGAATAGAGTTTTAATAGTGAGTCGAAAGACTGAAAACCAAAGGCAACCAAAATATTCATTAACTAAAGTAACGCAAAAAAGACGTTAAAATAATTGTATTTTTCTGTCAAATGGTATTTGAATTGTATTTCACGATATATTCTGAGTTCATATAACACAACAAATGAAAATTTAGTGATCGTTTGCCAACAGAAAAGGGATATAAAGAATATCTAATATATCGCAAAGGAATAAATCTTCACTATGGAGGGGCCAATGATAGGGATGCCTCACATCAGATAATGGCTTCATTTCCTGATAGAGCGACCAATTTTAGAGCCAAAGCAAATACAATGAAATGAGAGACAAGTTTATCATCAAAAATGTTGAGCCAATCGAGTGATGAATCAATCGATTCGTTTGCGACTAAAACAAGAGTTACGTATAGACAACAAACATAGTGCTCGGGAGAGGGACTGACACAGCACTGGTAGAGTCCTCAGTCTTCACTAAAAATGCATTACACGCACGACGACAGACATAATGGGCTTTTTTGTTATTGTGATGAATGTCTGTCTATTGAACGGACGATTTTCCAAAGGAAAGCCATAAATATATCCATCAAATAATTTGCATTAAAAATATTAAACAAAATCTAATGCATTCTTAAAATAAATTATTTAATGCTTTTTGTCGGAAATTATAATGAATTAAATGGTATGCAAACGATTACTGCTATCAATAGATAATGGGTTGGCATAAGAGATGTGCTGTCGATGTACTCTATATTTGGACAATTAGTTTGAGTGCTCAGACATTGGCAGAGGACAGGCAGACAATTTTCTGGCCAATAAACAAATAAAATATATATCATTTTCATTGGACAAAAAGACAATTAAATTATTTTTAGGGAACAGTTAGCAAAAGGGCACTGGATATTGACATCAGCGTTAAGAGTATGAAGTGCTCGGTCGTGTCCTATCATAAAATCGATAGCCAGAGTCAAAAGAAGGAGAACTGGAGTAATAAAATGATAGCAAAATATAATATACAGTAATAGTTTTGGTTTGAAGTACACAATCATCCTCTTGGATGACACAGAATCAGATCAGATTGGATTCAATATTACCACTGCTATTGGCTCCGATGCCGGTGCTCTTTCTCATCTGCAATGAGTCATTGCATCCATACATATGAGCACCGACTGAATGGAGTGGAATACAAGAGAAGAGAAAGAGCCCAACAAATAAAAAATAGTTTTATGGAAATTATTTTTATTCTGGGCATCAATTTTCAGTACAGACGAGAGTTGGCTCTTATTTATGAAAATGAAATTTCATTTTTACTATAATTTCTTTTCCTATCAAATGATTACTGAATGCGTTCGGCGAACAAAAAACCAAAAATTCAATGAATAGTTTCGACAAAAACCAAAAACTAAAATCGACAGCAATTTGGATGAAATGACTGACGACTGAGTGATGACTACGACTACAAAATATATTAAAAATACACAACAAATAGGGATGAGGTCTTTGAACGGCACATAACTCATAATTAATTTACGCAAATTATTCATATCTAATATTAAGCGCTGTATATATACATAATTTTTTTATATTCAGAGTTAAGGAACGACACAAAACACTGTCTACTCTTCCAGAGCCTGTGCTGTCATTCAGAGATATAGCAAATGAAACGGAAATCAATTGCACAGAAACTACATATAATAGGACGCAATTGAAGAGACTGTAAGCCTATTATTACAGTCTGTGCTTTGATTCCAGTGAATGAGACACAGAAAAAGTTATCAAAACAACAAAAGAATTGAATACTAGGTATAAAAACCGTGATTTAGATTATTATCACCGAAAAGTCATATTATATTAACTATTAGACAAACGGTGGTTTGTCGAGTGATTTGTCGTTTTTTACACAGAATTAAATGAAAAGACAAATCACCGCAAAAACTAAACACCGATTTAATTACAAAAGATATCAAAGAGAACAACGAATTATTACTTATGTCGAGGACTGTTATCTGGCATTAAATTTATGTGTTTTTCTCATTTAATTTAGAAAAACATTTTGGAAAATAATTATCTAAATTATAGTCAATTAGAAAAAGTAAAAACAAATGAATAGACAACTAATTAAATTGAAATTTTCAGCAGATTTTTTTTCAGTGGAATTTAATACTGAATTTTAAATAGCCAAGATCATTAATCAGACATACCTCTTGCCTCTGCCTACTTTGTCGAGTTCCACGTGACGGTAATCATAAACTGAAGGCATCTTTAATTTTTAGACAATTTTCCCAACGAGTGGACACAAAATAATATTTATCTGAATATTTAGACAATTGGTTTGAGTCTCAAAAACCCAAACTTTTATCAAAATCTCAAATGACTTGTCGTTAAAAACAGGTATCAAACGATTCGGTCGTTAAAAATAACAACTTTTGAAACTCTTAGGACTTATTTAAAAGGACTAAGAATTTGACGAAAAAAAATAATATTATTGTGAAGACGAGATGCGACACAAAGTCTGTCTGAAAAACTTTTCTGAAGAAACTTTAAATATAAGGAGAGAGTCGTCGATAAGCTTCTTATGAAATGATTATAAGTTTAGGGGTGAGTGAGTGAGGCGTTGGTCTCTTGTCTGGACACTGAACACAATATATATCACCGAAACAGACGAATACTATTACACAATACCACTAGACTTGAATCGAAGAGTGGATAACCCAATGGCTTTGCAATTGATGGCCAATAATATGGTAAACGTTTTGTTAGAGGTTTGGATGCGAACTGAGCTCACAGTAAGCTTTCAATGCGTTTATATATCGGACGCAGCGCTCAAATGAGGGACTGAACTGAGAGCAGAGACTGAGCGCAGAGCACAGGAATATGTTCTCTACAGACAGCAAACTGTAAGGACTGAGCTTTTAAACTGTTGTCGGTTTGCTTTTTACTGATCACTACTGACGGCTAACTCTGTGCCAAATGACTCGATTTTCAGAGCGAGAGCTAAAGATATTGGCAAATATGTTGAACCAAAGGATGTGCTCGAAAACCAGCAAATCTATTGAAACAGATCATAGAGAGTACCAGTGCTGCTGCTGTGATCAGTGCCCGAATACCGCAACATAAAAGTGCACTGGTGAGTCTGTATAAAACCTGCCCACCTGTCTGTCAGATGCTAACCCGCAGGCGCTCCACAACTAAACTATTTCTTTTATATTTTTATTCTGTGTATAAAAACATATTTAAAGTCCAGAGCTTTAAACACAAACTTTTAAATTGAATGTTTAGTGAAGGGAAAGACAGCTTTGGACTGGCGATAGGCACTGGACGTAACACCAGAGCCCTAAGTATCCCGTCGCCGGCCATTCAAGCGTATAGGAGATGCCCTTAGCAATCAGAGTGGACAGACCTTAGCTGCTCCATAGCCCACCCACTCATGGCAGGCAACATAAGAGGTCAGAGTGAGGAACAGAGAGGACAACATCCGCCCCGAAAATGTGTTTTCTTTTTTGATTTCCTCTTTAGTTTAGAATTATTTTATCAGATGATTGCCGTCAGATGAGAAACACAAATGAGAACCAATCCCAGCGCCCGGTCCCTTGTTTTTGTTGTTATCTATGTTTGTGTTAATTATTTTCGACAAAATACCCCAAACAAGTGCACAGCCATTCAATAAGAGCTGTTCGGATGAAAAATGTTAAACCAAACACCTATTGATGGCAACTAATACGAGTATTGCGCTAACACTCAACGGCACAGACCTATCATTAATTTCAGTATCTGTTTATTGTTTATGTTGCGTCGGGTGCTGTTTGGCTCACACCTAACTCTGGATCAGATTTGACGAGAAATAAACAGAAAAGAGAAGAAACAAAATGAAAACGCTTTGAAAGACATAAAAAGGGCGAATATAGCGCTCCATATAAACCATACATAATGTAAAATAAAACAATATTTTAGGCAAAAAATAAACTGAATTACGGTTTGACTTATATTTAGAAACAAAAGAAAAGTATTGAGTATAATAAGAGGAAAGCCCTCTCATAGATGTATGCCATCAATAGAAGTAATCTATCATTGCATTAGATATTTGCCATTCAGATGATTCCGATCCAAAATCATGATAAATAACATGCACAGAATGGTAAGCCTTAAAACCTTAAAACATAGCTCAGGCACAGCTCAGGCACGCAGTCTTTAAACCAAATTTACTATTTATATCACAGATAATGGGCTCAAATCTCAATCCCGCTCAGGATATATACAGCACCAGACCCTTCACCGCCTCGAACACAATTATTTCAACATATTCTCGAATATTATGTAAGAGTTATATAACTTATATGTTTTAATTTTCAATATCTCAAACACAGCACACACGCCGGCACAGCATAGGAACGGGACAAGAATTTATGCGCACACATTCTCAATGGATATTATCACGAAAAGCTTTGAGGCATTTCCCAAATATCGGGGGCTATTCTATCAGATGTTTACAGTTTGTGCGCAAACACAACATCAAAGCCGACGATCTCTAACACTATTAGACACTATTTTCGACAAAAATATCAATTCTCTGGTTTTCGACCAGTTTTATGACCGATGGTTAGCCGTTCTCTCTCTCTCTCTCTCTCTCTCTCTCTCTCTCTCTCTCTCTCTCTCTCTCGCGGCTAAGCATTCGGTCAATCCATCAAAAAAGTTGTTGTTTTTGAAGGCAAATAAAACGCCACTATTTTTCTCGTATTGTTATATAAAGTTAAGAGAATTTCTGAGAAAAATATAGCGAATAATAATAATAATAGTTATACGAAAAGGACTACGACTGGTATCTTAGGCCCTGACTTCTGTGTGCGAGTGTCTGGTCTCTGGTTTAGGCACTCAATAATGGAGTTCTTGAGTGCGTCAGAGTTGTTAATAATTTCACTCAACCGGTATTATCATTGGCTTAAAGGCATAAATATATGAATTTTTTGTGCGCCGAAGAAGTCTTAAGAAGTATTACAAAAAGCGAGAGATATATAAATAATAAGGAAAAACAAGTGAAAGAATTGTAATAAACAGAAAATTTGTTCTGGTCAATAATCCTAGTTTTGTAGCGATCAGTGCAAAATACCCATCACTCGAGACACCGTTGAATAACACATAGTTTGAGAAAATTGTGTTTCGGATTTCACAGGAAAACAGACCTTTTCTTCAATAAGAGCTTCCAATTGGGAAGAGATTTATTATACATTTCTTTCACTTCAAATATGTTTTGGATATGGATTTCCCACACTATCTAAATATGTTTATATAAATAACAGAACACATCCTTATTCTTCTTATTGCCTCCAAATCAACAGAAAAGGGAACTGAACTCAAATTGAATGTTTGACTCAAATTTGTAGTAATGATCACAAAATCTATTATTAAAATGAGTTGAGAGTAGAGCCAAATAACAGCAGATTTTCCTTCGATTTAAAGCAATTGAAACTACAATTGAGAACCGAATTGAGAAAAAAAAATTGTTTGAATTTCTTTCGGTCATCGTTCGGGTCGACCGCAGTCTCATGTAATCCAGTTCTGCATAAAACAAATACGCTTTTTGTACTATTCCTCGACATATCATTAATACAGTTGATTGTAGTATCGGTTAATTCTTGGCCTAAAGTTTACTTACTTACAAAAAAAGCTCATATAAAACATGTTTAAAGTGTGCAAAAAATCCAGAATAATAAGAGTGAGAGAAAGAGGTCCAGTATTTAAGTTATTTGAGACTAACATAGATTTTCGATTGTTATATAAATATATAAAAATTATTTTGAACCCTAACTTGATTTCAAGAGCAGAGGTAACTCTTAACTCGTTTTTTGCTTGACTTAAGCGAAACAACAAAAAGACTTTACTCTAAATTCTTTGTCTAATGTAATAGTGATTTATTTGTCGTGTAATCAGTTATAAAATAAGAGCTATTTTTTGTGTTGAGTAATAAAACACACATTAAGTTAGTTAACAACTGAATAGATGTTTCCAAGAGAGAGAAAAAATGCAATTTCCAGAGGACTGACTTCGAAAAAACACAATACTCTTTGCTTTACAAACAAGAAAAAGGTTATTATTAATAATAAATAGAGGAAAATGAACTCAACTCTCATAACAACAGTTATATTTATGAGCACAGAGATAAAGGAGAGGGGCATTGGATGCCTCCGCTAAATGGCTTAAGAGTCAATACCAGACCAATACCCGACTGGTAGCTCCAAATTTATGAATTGTGTGCTACCAGTGCTCAATAAATTGAGAGCAAATCATTCAACCATTGAATACATCTTTTAAGAAGAGAAAAAATAGATAATAATAAAGAAGTTTATTAGAAGTTTTATGAGTTTATAAAACTATGACTTTATTTGTCTGCCTTTCGAAACGCTTATATGAATAGAACCGAAATAAAGGCTTTTATTATCCCATTGAAGGACTGGTATTAAAAACTTATTCAATATTATTAGACACAGAAATATGAGTTCAGTAGAGAACAGTCGCAAGAATTCAAATCAATTGTGTTTTCGCTTCAAATCATATTTCGTTAGATTACATAAATCCCGAGTTTTTAATAACTCAGAGAAAGATATTATTTCGATGAATGGAAAGAGGGATTCAATAACTGAAATATAATTTTATATTTAGCTCAAAATCAATGGCAATATTCAATACACGAAGAGAGGGATTAGAGCTGAAAATTTTCAGCTCATTATTTGAGTGTTGCTCTTAGTAACCAAAGAGAGGGCTCCGACTCGAAAACAGCGTTTCCTTCAGGTCCGGAGCCATTGGCATAAGCACTGCTCGGGTTTCTCAATTGTGACAGTGTGTCGTCCCCCCGGTTCGCCAGTGAGGAACAGATGCCATACGTTTGTTGTGATGCAAACGTAATTCACATAAGTTTTTGAGTTCAACAAAAGCATTGCATAAGTAATGCAAGCGTTGAAAAGTCAAGGCTTTTAGAGTTCATTCAATCTTCGCTTTTCCTCTCATAATACACAACTTAATGCCTGTTCCGCAGCACAGATAGGGATTAATAATGTCTTTCCTCAACTCTGTTAATAAGTGAGTTAATAAATCAATTTTTTATTGCAACTCAACATAGAGTTAACTGACTGTATATAACACTTAATTCGTTTACATCGAAGCCCACGGAAAGGCATATCCACCGAAAAATTAGTTATTTTCAGGAATTTTTATTCTTCGAGGAATTTCTTTCGCCTTTTTTATTATGAGAAAAAAGTCATTAATTTGAGGGCAAATCTCACTCTCAGCCGAAGAGTGAGTCCATTATTCTCTTATGAGAACTATTTGCTAATTGTTTGGTTCAACGAAAGTGAATGAATCAAAAATGACAAATACATGACAGGAGAACAATGTCTGAGTAGTTAAGCCCTCACACAAGGCTTCTCATCAGACACAACACAACAATCGTTATTAAATATATTGCTTATTATATGACGTCAAATACCAACTCATAGGGCACTGTCAGAGGAAGGGCTATGATATGACATAAAAAATTATTTTTGATGCGCTGTGAAGTCGACGAACAAATCGTATGCAAAGAACAGCTCTTTTGGGGCGAAGAATGCCATTCAATGGTCGACAGGAATATGAAAATAAAGTATTGGGAATAAAATTTTGACATTTACTTACTCAACGTTTTTTAAAATTAAATCTATCTCTGGCTCCAGCACAGGGCACACAGAGAACCCCCTCTAAACTGGTTCTAATATTATTCAACAATTTTCGGAGTTTGTTAGCTCTGTTCGCATGAAATTTTTACACAGAATATAATGAAGAATAATAGGCCTTATGTATCACATGAGTGAGAAACAAGTGTGTCATACAAGACATAAGGGGGCAAAACACAGCACAGGATGAAGTGAAAGGGAATTATCATTTGAGAGATAAGAACCGACTCTTGCTTTTGTCTAATGGCTGTAAGAATTGTTTTACTCCAATATTTAATAATTTGCATACATTTTAGATGTGAAGCAAAAAATAAAAAATCGCTTTTTTATTACAAACGGCTCTTCATTTACATATAAATCATTTGTTTCCGAATCAAAACAATGAGAAAATAAAATTCCCGAATAAAAACATATTACAAAATGCATATAATGTTATGTATTACTCTTCCGTCACTCACGAGTGGCACCGGTATTACTGCACTCACTCCAGCCTAAGCCATAAGTCTTTTATACACTTCAAACACTGATTACCTATTTTTTAGACATTTTCAAAGAGATATCTATCACTTAATATGAATTATCTCATCAATCATTAATGAGAGAGTATTCACAATAGGAAATACCTCATCTCTCTCTCCCTCTCCTTTTATTGATAGAAATTAGAGATAAAAACACATAAGAATGAGATAAATAGCTTTTGGGGCAGAGATTGAGAAAAAGTACAAAAAATGTCACAATAAGTCAGAATATGTTTGAAGAGCTCTTCTGGGTATGAGTTGTGCAGTGCTCGAGGATTACCTAATTTGATATATGATATCATTTGTGAACGTAATGTCCTTTTGTTTGACCCCAAAGCATAGCAGAAATGATGCGATGCCTACATAACAGACAAATTGATAGTCTTGTGGCCAAACAACTGCTAATATGACGACTATTTCTTTTTCTTTGCCTTCCCTTCAGAAGAGAGGACAGCCATTGTATGGCATTTTCCGGCTCTGACTCTAATTTTGTGCTGAACTCTCTTTTATAGTCAATACATGACATAACGTTATGTTGAATAACATAACAAATAACGATTAGCACAACAGCACTGGTCTATCAAATGATGGAAAGGTCTCATCTAATATACAATTATATGATGTGGTGAACAGCACCACAAATGATTTTCTGGAGCAGAGGACAGTACAACCCAACACACTGAGAGAGATGTGTAGGGAATGGAGAACAACAGTCAGAGCACATACACAACAACCGTATTCACGATCTTTTGATTAACCAGAATAGGACTCTATTTTACTATTTTTGAGGTCATCTACAATGAAGTTCCTGAACCGCCTATTCTGGTGAACGTGTTGGGGAGCGCTCACCACCGAAGAGAGAGGAAGAGAGAGAGAGAGAGAGAGAGAGAGAGAGAGAGAGAGAGAGAGAGAGAGAGACCTTTAAACGTGAAACACGCAATGACCATAACTAAAAATACATAAACACATATACTATTCGGTGCTCTGTAGAGAAGATCGATATTTAAAGTCCGACGAAAAACCTTTCAAACGAAGAGAAAACTAATTTAAAGGCTTAAAAATAATCGAGGAATTTATAGCCGACGCAATGGAAGCCCTATTTAATTAAAATGAATATATGGGTAACAAATGGCTCTCTATAGCTATCCACAGCTCATAAGCCCCACTACTGACTAATTTTTTAGTACATATCCTCTGAAAGCCTCGAATTTAGTGCTAAAAGTCTTATCAGACGATAACATAACGTTTTTCTGTTGTTGTCGTGTATTTCAAGTTTAAGAAAATAATTTTTGTGATGTTTTTAAACTAAACGAAAAAAGCCATAAAAATAATTTTTTACTCTTAAAAGTGGATCTAATCTATAAAACATTTGCTGAAAACATTTGATTATAGCTGAGAGGCAGCTCAGCCTCTGCACAGCACTCGGATCCTCAACCAAATTAGTAGAATTCAGCCCTTTTTGATCTCTGATTTCAACTTCTAATAAGATATAAATTCAGAGATAATTTGTAATAAAAAACAAAAACCTCGGCATTGTTTAAACAAAATTAAAGGCCCAGAATGAAAGGCACAGACACTAAACCAAAGGATTACGAAATTCGAGGAAAAACAATACCAATAATTGTATTGAAAAATACTTTAAAACTCATATAAAGACAATTTTGAGTTTAAAAAACTTAATTATCGCGAGTTTTATGACTTGTAATTCAATTCCGATATAACGAAGAATAAGAATAACACAAATCGAGAAAAACATTTGAATGAGGAATAAAAATAGGAAAAAATAAAAATTTAAAATAAGATGTAATCTGCTTAAGAGCACAGCCAAAGAGCAGCACAGATAGGGTTGCAGATGGAATAGATATCCAAGAGTTTAACTATTTTTATGGCCAGTGCTCTGCTCTGGCATTTGCATCGAAAGAGCAAAAAAGCGGTTCAACTCTAATAACTGAATGTAATCGAAGAGGTATTCAAATGAAAAAACGAATACCTCTTTGGCTCTCAACTCAAATATCTATAAAAACTCATAACTTTAATAATAGACTCAAATAATGTATGAATTATGTGGTAATGCACTCAACGATTGCTTTCAAACAACGAGTCTTTCCTCAAGAGCTCAAAGATCACATCAGATCAGAGCCAAAGAGACGTGAGTTGAGAGGACGGGGAGGACTCTATGAAGTCGGGAAACACTTGTTGCCTGACATTCCTCTCTGTGTTAACATGTTTTTTACATTAAAATTGTTTCAATACTCAGTTTTTATGAATCTATTGATCGCCATTTGAGTTAGACTTTAGAAAAAGTTGTCTATTGATAGTTGAGGTAAAGGAATAGCGGATCCGATGTCAATGTCCACCAATTGAAATGCTTTCAAAGCAATTGCATTGAAATCGATTTTTACAATAAAAAACTCATTGACATTGGATTAGATGTGCGCACAAACTCTCGCCTCAATTGCCAGTCAGAGGACTGGAAATCGCATCAATTTTTTCACGAAACAGATTCAGAACAAAAGATTTGAAATAACAATAAAAAGAGATCAATGGAAGAGTGAAATCAGAGGAAAGTATCAAACGTTTCACTTAAATGAATGTTAACCTCAAAGACAACACAAAAAGAAGACTAAAAATACAAAAACAAAACTCAAACAGAAATTACACTTTTGTTGGAAGTGTTGGAAAGCCATTGAAAAAGAAGTGATAACTTTTGATACAATCAATGACTACAACAAAAACCAAACAAAAGCTATAAATTGCAAAATAAGACACAAAAAGCCTGAGAATTTAGATAAAAGGGATTCTGACCATTAATTTCAAGTGAAATGATTGCAAAACAAGTGAAAACATTTGACGAAATCAATGATCGATGCAAAACAAAGGCAACAAAACTTGTCAAAAGATTTGTCAGATTTCCCATATCTTTAGTGACCATAAACTTCTTTATGTGGGAAGTGTTGCCAACAAAAGCAGAAACAAAAAAAGGTATAAAAATAATAAAAAGACATAAAAGGAATAAAAGCTTTGAGGAACACATCGTTTAACCCGAAGACTCTTTTCTGTGTATTTCGGTGTTGAGCCAAATGATAAGCCAACCATCACTACTACCAGTGCTCTCAAGTTCGGGCTCTGGTTTTTTCATGACATAAAATGCCATTAACTCAAACACGAGGCCTAATGACAGCCAGGAATAGGAGTATGAGGAGAGTTCGCCAACCAAACCAAGCCCAAACAAAACCGACAAACCATTAATGCAGTGCTCTTGCAATCTAACTCTGGTCTCGCCTCGAGTTTAATATTAAGGGTTTTCCTCACAATAACTCCAAAAGGTATTTAATATCTCATTCGTCTCTTGAGATACATTTGAAGACAAATTGTTATTAAAATTTTCATTTAGGAGGAGAAGTCAATACATATTCTTGTGCTGAGTCTGCATTTCGTAGACTTTCTCTTAAAATAGTCTTCAATTAGATTTCGTCGACATCGAGGGATAATTTGGTGGAGAAGGTTATAGAGAAGAGGCAAACAGAGAGGAATAGAGAGGAGTATAGTGGGATAGACATCAAACATATGAATCTTCATTATTAACGAATAAAGTCTACAGTTTTTCTCGAAGTCATAGCCATTGCGACAATATTTATGAGACGACACTAGTTATGGCCTAAGAGTTAATGCTCTAAAATAGACGACTTTTTTTGCTGACAGTCAACAAAAGTATAGTTTAGTCATCACAAGAACGGCATTAAGGAAAAGGAGAGAAACGAAAATCTGAATAAAATATATTATGTTTTATACTGTGTTTCACTTTAAGCGCATCTAAACTGTAGTCAAACTTAGCGAACAAATCGCTATTTAGTGCTCTATTCGAGTAATAGTCGTCTCATTAATATTGTAATACGTTTTTTGCACTCAAACGACAAAATCAAATATTTATTACACAAACAGAAAGGACTGTCTAAAGGAAAGAATAACGAAAACAAAATAAGAAAAAAAATTCTGATATCAATTCCTATGTAGTGATGAACGGGTGGAGAAGGCTTTGTCTCAATTTGTTATTGTGTTTCACTTTGTTTGAAAGCCAACCAAACAATTGATTTTTCGTTAAATGAATGAATAGTCAGTGAATTCAGTGATCGGAGGAAAGGGATGGCTATTTGACTAATGGCCAGATGGCAAGCGTTGAACAACAATTCATCAGTTGATAGACAAGAAGACAGGCATTCAGTCAAACATTACATTTTCCAAACACAGAATGAAAGAGAAAAGTTGTTTAGCCTTTAAACTGCTGGCAATTATTGATGCATAGCTCAGGAGTCAAAAACTCTTCATTTTTTCCCAAAATAATAATAATAATAATAATCAGAGTATTTCGTAAAACCTCTTCTTATTATAAATTCATCTTTCAGTCAAAAATTCAGAAATTCTTGAAAAAATATTTTTCTTCAAAATGAAATTTTTACGTCCCTTTCGCCAGTCGTGCGCTTAATATACAGAATATAAAACCTTTTCCTAATTTTGTTTTATATGAACACAACTCCAACACTGGCCTAACATCTGATATGGAAAACGATATTTGCATAAAATTCTTGGCTAATGAACTTTAAATTCTTTCCTCTTCTTTATTGGGAGAAATTACATACAATTATGAGAACCTCTTTTTGGGCAACAGTTTTGTCTAACTTTCGTTTTTTGGGGAAAGACTTCGTTATTCATATCTCAGACATAAATATATTACTTTCGACAGAAGACTCCAAAATCAAGATATTATAATAAAGTATTAAAATTCTTAATTAGTATCCATATTATCATAACTGGAAATCATTTATTATTTTGAACTCAAAGAACATTTCATTCATAACTTGAGAAGTGGCCAAAAAGTACGTACTTAATAAGCTGATACTTAATAACTAAGCTAGATACAATTTTAATGTGATATTCTTGATCAAGTTTCAAATTAGAAGTGGTATAAAACATCTGTCATTCTATAGCCGAACAAATGTCTCCAATCATTAGTGATTTGATCCGTCAAAGAGTTACTATTCATTGAATCAATTATCGAATCAACTAATTTAAATCCTCCGCTAATTTTGTGGCCGACCTCTGGGCTTACGTACTGTTTGATTGATGCAGAGATTTGAAAAATGTCTGACTTATTATTCCTCAACAAATAGTTCCGATGGCTGTCAGTCAAGCGATCGGTTATTTATTTTAAGTATCGAAATAAAGAGGAAAAAGAAATAAAACTTTTTCCGAAGAAATAATATAAAAAAGGAAAACAAGAAATTCAGAGAAAAATATTCTTAATAAGAGCCCAAAGAGGAAAGACTTATGACTGAAGAGTTTGTCTGAAAGACGAACCGAAAAATTAATTCAGAGATAATAAGAGACATATTTCACAATAGAGTCACAAAAATAAGACAATAATTTATAATTCCTTTCAACAGAAACAAAGTTTGAGACAAATTATAAGTTAAGATAATAATGGCTTAAACTTTGAGAACTTCTTTTGTTTGTTATATCAATGATTTTTTTCTGTCACAAAATCTTTTGCTTTCTTTCCTTTGACTTCACTTTTTTCGACTGAACTCTCTTACAGTTCAATAAAATAAAGTTAAATATTTTTTTCTGGAAAAAAGGTTTTAATGAATTCAATGAATAAAATTCAAGTCAACGAGAATTAGATATCCGTTATATGAAGGGATAGGGAGCGGAGGGAAGAGTTGTTATGTGCCAATTAAAATTTAGCCTAAATAAGATCCCGGGCGCTATTTATAGCCCGTTTAAATACATTTGACAACTACTGCACACAACTATCTAATTGATAAACATCTCCCAAAATGTATGGCAAATCAAAAAACAAAAACCAAGAGAAACAAAAACTACGAAATTTATTGCGATTAATAGCGATTAAAGTCTGAGATATTTATATTCATTGGTTTCGAAATTCAAATGAAGTAAAAAATAACAAAAATATAATTCAAAATATTTTTAAACATTTTTCTATTTATTTGAGAATTTTAATTATCATTTTCTCAGTCATATCAGTTGTAGTGTGAGTGCCATCAGTGCCAAGAGTCTATCAGTGCATCTGATGGGGTCTTCCATCAGGAGGTCTATAAACAAATCGATTTTGTGGGCAAAAAACCAGAAAAACTTAATTCATAACTCTTTGAACTCAAAAAACGGGCGAAGATTTTCTCATTTCAAGTGTAAAAAAATCTCAATTAATATCAGATATTCTCTGAATTAATGCTGAAATTAAATGCATTAAAAGAGTTGATTGTGAGGCCAAACGACACACTTGTGTTAACACACATTTCAAACTCTAATGAAAACACTTTTAATATAAAAAAGTTATTTCTCTCTATTTTCTGCCAATTTTTTCTTCTCTCAGTCAAAGAAATATTTTCTTATTCTTCTTAAGACAAAAACTATTTTAAGCAATTTTATTGGAGTTTAATATAAGAGTCTGTGAGAGAATCTATGACAGTTTGAGTGGCAGTTTTGGCACACCTTTTACCTAACATTTCACTGGAATCGAGAAAAAAATTATCTGAAATTTTTTCATCTGAACTGTTGTTAAGGCAAAGGAAATAACTTTCTTTTGTCTCTCATTTCAATTCGTTTCGAAGAAATTCTGAGCTTTTCTCTCGTTTTTTCACTCATTACTTATGGGTTTGTAATGCAATTCAAATAATTTCAAAAACATTGAGACAAACATTAATAATAATTAAACGCAAAGTTTCGCTCAGTTTTTGCAGAGAAACGAATATAAATTCAAAAGTCTTTATGTAATCCAAACAAAAAAGTTGTTATTCAATAGAAAAGTCAGTTTTGCGAAGAAAGTGGAAAAAAGTTACATTCAGTTTACTTTTCACATAAATATTTTGTTTAGCAAATTAGACGTAACATAAAAATCATATTTGAATTTAAATCTAAGAAAAAAGTCTTTTTATGTCAGACTCTGTCAGACGACATGAGATTTCTTGGGAAGCGATGCAAATATTTATGAGGAGAAAATCATTATTCACTCATCTCTTGTGGTTTTCCACAAACTAGTGTTGACTCGAATTTAAGAGAAAATAAATTTCTCTTCTGTTTGATTAGCAAAGATGTCAAACGTATAGACAGACACTGAGAGAGACAGACATCGATAGACCAGGAGTTGACAGCAAAGACGAAGAGCACGAAAATTCATCACTCGATCCCTGGGTATTGGTATCGAAAAAATGCTTTCAGACTTTGTTTATATCAATTGAAAAACAGATTTATTATTTTCCAAACAAAATATTGATGAATAGGAAAGCCATAGATCTCCGAGAAGACAGAAAACACGATAAGATAGTAATACTGGAATTTTTTTCAGGCAAAAAGTTATGCAAATCTCTCGAAGACATGATTTCATCAGAAAATCAATACTAAAATCAAAAGATCAATAAAAGCGGAGAAAATCATTGACTGAATATTAAGGCAATAAATCTGTTGCCGTTATATAAGGCGATCGACCGATAAATCTGAACGAAAGTCATTGATGAAAATGACTCCAATATTAAACAAGTAGTGATTTAAACATAAAATCAAATATTCAGAGGCATTAAAAAGCAAATAACAAAATATTTATCACGAAATGGGAGAAAAATTATTGACATTTCGATACTCATTATTAGAGTGAATGAGAAAACAGAGATATAATCAAAAGATTGAGCGAAAGAGCAAAAAATTTTATCTAAAAATCAAAGAAAAGCTCGGATCCAATGTTAAGCCAAATAAAGAGAGAAAAAGATCTGAATTAACAAAAAACTAGAGACGAGTTCAACGACTTTACTGTCGCTGTAATTGATTTACTCATTTGAGTCACAATTATATTAAAGGCGTTTTTTCAGTTCACTCTCTGTTTAATCAATTATTGATTGAGATTAAGGACCAGAGAATTACAGAATTAAAACCTTAATATAAATTAGGAATAAGAGCACCGACTCATTGATAAAAAAATAACATTAAAAAAAACTTTGAACTGAATTTCGGCCGAAATTTAGAGTAATTTAATCCGAAAGACACGAAAAGGTGTACCAAAAGTAAGTCAAAATCGATTTCGTACTCAAACTGAACTAATTCATCGGTTTTGACGATTGGTGTCTTTGTTCACTCAATTGTCTAATTGTTTTTGAAAATCTGTTCAAAAATCCCAAACAAAGAGCAATGAAAACGATTTTCTTTTCAAAGCAGAAAATGATTGAAAACCAAAATCGTTACCAACAGATAAAAATGCGTATAAAAAGGTATTTAATCCGAAAACAAATATCTATTTATATATTTATTGCTATGGATTGTTGTTAACTAAATGCTTGATATCGAGAACAGTTCAATAATCGCTGAAAGAGTTTTCATCAGATATACTAAATGTTTGTAATAATAATAACAACAAAAATGAGTAAAATAAATATTTCATAAAACTCTTCGACGTTTTTTATATAAATATCTATCAGATATTTGTGGATAAAATCAAACGTTTGGCACTTTTTTATCGCAAAATATGAGCAAAGAATAGATAAAACACCAGAAATCAATTGACAATTTGGGTGTTTAATTAAGATAAAGTGGCTAGATATATTTTCACGAATAAATATCAATAGCCCTTCAAATAGTTTATATCAATATTTCAATAATTGATATAATATTTGATTTTGTTTAGAGTTGTGTCAAAAGTCTCTTCAAATGAAGCAAATATTGAACAGACATCTCTTGTTAGCCCAACTTATTCTGTGCTCCTTTTTTTAATACGAGTCAATGGAGAGCCGTTGGAATTCAAACATCTTTTTAATGATATTTCAAAACATAATTTATTATTATTTGGCGTTAAATCGATTGCAAGTTATGACTGTTAGCCGGGAGTAGACTATTGACTACTGGAGACCAATACTCCTGTAGTGGGAATTTATCATTAGGTTAGCAGAAAAAGTATGTTCTCTCCGAATAGGAAACGGTAATAATTTTTGAGTGAATTCATAAAAACTAACACATATTTTGTGTAATACCGACCGCAGAGTCAGGCGCTATGAACAAGATTTTTAGCTCAACCGCTGAGAGGAACCGATGGCTACAGTTCTTGGAATTGTTCTCCTCTTTTGTATTGAGTGGTGGAAAGAGAGCACAAAATATTGTTAAATAACTAAACAAATAAAGTGAATAAAAATTGTTTACAACAGAGAATTGAAAAGAAAAATATTACAAAAAACGGTACAAAAGTTATACTCGTTTTGCACTCAATTCGCTTCAAATGTTTGCTTCGGATTCAATCAAAAATGTTTTACCACTTTATTTGTCAAACAATTGGTGTTTTCGGCCGAAGAATTTGAAAAAAAAATATATATTCAAGTCTAACGTTTTTCGACGAAAGTTATTTCGTTGGGGAGGGGAGAGGCATAGCCCGGGGGACAGAAGTCATCAAACGCTCAATGAATCTAATGTTTAGATTTGTTATCAAATAACCCACAAAATTAAACTTTGATTACTCAGGACTTGAATTTTGAATGATTGGCAAAATTATAATAATTAATTGTATGGCTTATAATCATTTTGTTGAGAGGGTATCTCCGACTCTAACCCTTCACTATTATATTCCTACACAGTTTACTGTATTATCTCCTGATTTAATGCTGAATATGAGAAAAATAATTCAAACAAAACTGATTATCAGAACAGTAATGATAATAATTATAACCATATTCTGTGCTATTCTTAACCTCTGCTAAATGTTATGAGAGTTCGCGATAATGAGCCCAAAGAATAAAATTTAAAACCGAATAAAAACAGAAGAAAATCCTCCGAAAGAGAGCACAGAATGAAAATCAACAAAAACTGTTATTATTATTGCGGAGAAGAGTTAAGTCGATTCTTAAATACAAAGTTTTAATATATTTATTATTATTATTAAATTAAAAGCCTTTTGCGTCAGAAAAATAATTTACAACAGAAGAGCACAGCATAAGAACACGACTACGAGTCCCACTGTTTTTAATGAGCGGCAAAGGGTTGAATAAATTTGAATAATTCGCTTAACAATTGTTTTTTATTCATCTTTTGTGAGTATTTGGTATTTGGTTGTCAGACAATCAAAATAATTGTCGTTTTGAACGGAAAACAACTGAATCTAAAGCCTAAGAAAAGATTTGAAGACAAGAGATAACAATAAAAATGTGATTTCAATTGAATTTGAAGTCAATACTGCACTCGAAGTGTATATCATTGGAAAGACACATATGAGGGGAGTCTATGACAGGAGTTTACTCTGTTTATTGAAGTAACAGACATTGTCTGAGCGATAGTAACAGTGATTCTTCTTTAAATAAAGAGCTACGGATCACTCACTGGTTCCATGTCTATAATGCAGGAACTCAACCATAGCTGACGAACAGAGAGGAAGGCATTACAAAGCAATTTCAATACTCCGCACAGAATAAAGCGCCAGAATTGGAATGAAGAAGACTAAAGAGAATTAAGGATTGAGTGAAGGCTTCGCTTAATATTCTGAATGCATTCGAGAATTCGTTTTCGTCGGTCAGAGAGTTGTGTTGGAAAGAGAGGTCCAAACCATACATATATGAAGAGTGAAATCCCGAACATTGAGTCCATGAAATAGACTTCGATCGAAGTGAACTCAAAGACAAGAGTGAAGTAAAGCAAAGGAAAAGTCATTTTGTTTACAGAGCAGAGCACAGCATAACTCTCTGTACTGAACACAGAATTTTTTCTGCAAACGACTGCTCTTTTCACACAAGAATTGCTAATTCAGTGCAGAACTTCCTATGGGTTTGACTTCAGAGGAAGAAATTCACTCCGAAAGAGAAGAACTGAAAAAACTTCAACTTTTGTAATACAGAAGAGGAATAAAAACTAAAAATTCAATGAAAACAAAATCAAAGGAATTCATTGCAAAATATGAGGACATAATCAGAAATAAAAGACCAAATTAAGTGAATATTTATATTCAGAACACAAATAAGACTCAGAATAAGTTGAATATCATTATCACTATCATTGAGCCAACTCTTTATCTTTGAAATTAGTTATTCATATCTCTCTCGACTCTGACTCTACTATTTTCGGGGGAAATACACAATAATTTAGGAAATATTGAGCACTCATTCCTCCAATTGTATGATGAGGTGAATAATGGCATTTGTTATACACAATATTCAATAGATTTAATACAGTTTAAAAGTGTTGTCACGAAGGGGTAGAGAATGAATACATTAAAAGCTGAAAACACGATCGACTACTGAGTGAACACTATTTCCCTCCGAATAATAGTAATCATAATGAAGAAGAAGAATAAGAAATGCAATTTCAATGGCAATGATTTTCTTATTTCTTGTCTTATTCTAAGAAAACTTTTTAGTTTTGATTTTTCCCACTCATTGCCAGAGAGGAGAGGAGAGTGTGAGCAGTATGTGAGCCCTAACAACAACAGACAGTCGACAGGCGTTGTCTTTATCTCACAAATTATTTAGTATTAATCATTCGGCAAAAACAGGCAAACCATACATTAAACAACTTTAACTCCGGATCAATGATTACCGATATTTTAGAGCCCATAAGAGGAATAAAAATACAAATTCGCCGAAAAAATAAACAAAACTCTGAATGAAATTTATGTTTTTGTCTTCAGAGATGAGTCTTATTATATACAATATGTGTGCGAAAAATCCTCTCAATATTGTAATACCGAAGATATTCCTTAAATAAATTCTTGGAACAGTTCTGAAGCCAAGAGAAGAGCAGAGAAAACAAAACGTCTGAGAAATTTGAACTCAAGTCTGATGCGAAGTATCGCTTGAAAAATGGCATTTCTCACAAATTAGATGAAAACAGAAGACAAGAAATACTATAAACAATATATAAATCTGCGGCGAAAGACATTTAATTCCTTCTCTTGAATGTAGCCATTGTCTGATTGTCTGGCACTTCACCATCAATGGGATGCCCATAATATATGATAAGGGAGTAATTCGAGTGCAATTCCATTAATTTAGAGATAAGCAGGATCAAATTATCTGATATTTTGGTCAACAAAAGCCATATAAGACTATTAACTGAAAGAAAATCTGCAGATTTTGACCGAATTTCCTAATTGAATCTAGCCAATTTTGTCATTTACGTTGAGACCCCACAGCTGCTCATCTCTGTCTCTGAGAGTTCTTCACCGATCGTCGCAAAGAATAATATAATTTACGAATAATTTAATGTTAAATATAATGTCATTTATTTTTAAGAAAAGACGACATTATGTTTAGTTTCTTATTTCATTGTTTTGATAACAGTCTAAATGGATTGGAAACGAGAATCGGGTTCTTCACCGGAGCCGGCAAAGGGGGGACTCACTCGACAGTCGACGAGACGTTTGCAATATTTTTGAAGAGCATTAACGCATAAATTGCACTCAAATACAAACGAAAAGACGAAGACATTCAAGAAAATGGCAAAAGACTTATTACATTAACATCTGTTCGGGAATCGCATCCATTGAGTCATTTGGAGAGAAATCAAATCAATGCTAAGGAATGAAAATAAAAAAGATTTCATTTCCTATGGAAAAGCCTAACGACCGAAGAATAGACTGAAACGGATGAATTATATGTGAATTTGTAACCAATCGGAGAGTAATAAGAAAAACATTCTTAAAAATTATTACTCTTTTATATAACTCATAAAACTATTAGAGAATAGAAAAAAGATTAAAAGCATTTAGTTTTTACTGAAAAGAAGATTAAAATTGAGATAATATCTAATTTATGGATTCGTTCACAAATAGGATCATAAATATGATGGCAAAAGACTGCGATCACAACGGGTTTTCTCCTCAGCCCCGATGGACACCAATATTAGACAAGTTATAAATGAATGCACTCTTTGAGGGAAAGGCTATAATAAGCTATTTATCGGAAACAAACATCAAATGACACGTAAAATATGTAATATATCAGTGAGAAGCCGGTGCTCTGCCCCCTAACGAATATATGTGATAATTGATTACCACATGAAGACCAGTCGCAAGCCATCGACGAAGAGAACAGACTTAAAGTATTTTAGTTAAACGTCTCGGGAAGTCATATATTAAGAAACATTTTCTTTCACTTTTTTCACAAAAGAGAGCGAAATAAATACATTTTCTGAGAATCAGATATTTTTTTGCACTTCTTTTCGCTTAAGTTCTTCACTTAAATGTGTTTTTTAGCGAAAACAAGAAATACAGACATTCATTAAAAATAATGTATCGTTTAGTTGTGTGTAAATGACTTTTTAGTATTATTTCTAATTTAATTGCATTTCTCTTGAGATCTAAAAATTTAAATCATTTTTGCTCTGAAATGCTTCGTCTAATGTAAAGCCATTTCAAAGGGAAGAGTAATTGAAAAGAATTATTATGAATGAGAACCCAAAGAATGGGAACGAAATTAAGAACAAGAATATGAAGAATCACTGAATCAGTCGTAGAGACAAAAGTGGAATACTTTTCGAGTTATTAACAAATAATGGAGAAGAGAAGGGAAAGCATTTCTGTGAATGTTTCCAAAACTTCTTCTCATAAACAGACAAAAGATTTCTTCAACTCAAAGATGGAATGCATTGAATATAAATAATTAAAAAAGTTGCCTGAGCAATAAGATACAGAGGATGTGATGGGCAACAAATACAGCTGATGGGGTAATCAAGCAATTAGAGCTTGATTAATTAAAATTGAATACCTCTTACGTAATGTACCCGACATTAAAAAGTTGTGTGAAATTTAGTTAATTTCGGAAACAATTTGTCTTAATTTGAATTTTAATGACAGAATAGTTTTTTGACTGTTTTTGGTGATTAATTGGAGACCTGGTGATCCCATTAGGGACCAGAGGAGGCACAGAATAGATACAACCAAAATAGATAGGCTGTGCAATCGACCATTTCTTGTTAATGTAATCATTTCGTGGAATCGAGAGAACCCGAGCCAAGAGTTTTGGGACTCTCTTTCCTAACACTCACTCATTCTTACACTCGGTCTTAGTCTTAGAAGTTGTGCGAAAAGAAGAGCAAAACAAAAATACTTCTGTCAGAAGAGTGTCTCACAAAACAACGATTGCGAGGAATGGAAAAAATCGAGTCTTAGTCTCAGCAATCAAACCAACCAAACACTGGTTGGAAACTCTCGAAAATAATAAATATAACTTAGTTTCTAAAAAGTGCGGTATTTGTGGCTCTACTCCGGTATTAAAAGCAAAAAAAAAACTCAGTCAGTAATGGCTTTTTCAGGTTTTTTAACTTCTTTAAGGATAACATTTTTGCCATTTCTTCTGCACTGACATCAATAGAATTATTTATGGAAATACGGGATAAACAGTAATATTATATACTTCTCGTTGATTCGAAAGCACCGGTAATACCAATAACTCAAATGTGAGAGGAATGTAAGAGAGAGAGGAGAGGGAGGGAGAGTTTCACTGAAAAATTGACTCAATTTTTAGATTTATTTCACCAAAAATCAAACGCTTGGAAAAAGAAAAATACATTTTTATCTTATGGCAGATCAGATGGTGTTACGAGTCATAGAATTTGGGCTCTTATGGGAAATATCTGTTATGGAAGAGGGTATGGATATGGCTGTGCGCCGAGTGTTGTTGTGTTGGCGTCGGGTCGCGAAACGGGAGTCTAATAGACTGTTTCGTTAGTTGTGTTCAGCCATGCATTCAGCGAATTATGGCATTACGGCTGAGTACGGCTCAGGTGGAAAAGGCATCGTTAAAAAAGGTACTGCTCTCTTGTTTCTGGTATTTCGACAGACCAGTGCTGGTGGAACAGCACATAATACAAATAAAATATATACATTGGCAGTGGTAGCACAACCAGCAACACACACACAACCCATACACAGAGAGAGGGCTAATCAGGCACTACAATGAATACAATGACTCATCCATTGTGAGTACAGACACTTAAAATTCATTAAGTTATTCATGCGATCTGTGAATTAAATTCACAAATTGTTTTCATATCCAACACTTAATTCATGGAAATGAAACAAAAACTAAAAACTAATCATTCATTCATTCGTTCACTCATTTCAATCGGTATTAAAAGGCTTTTCAATCGATTAAAACAATTAAATTAATGTTTTGTTTTTATCAAAACTTTTTCATTAGATTCGCGAGAAATTAAATTAGCAAACAGTCTGTTCCACAGTCTATGGGAAGTGCAGTCCCTGTGCACAGCATAGAAACAAAATTGCTTTTTAATGATTGTATTTCTTATTATCAAATATTTTTTATTTTTATTATTCACTCTCTGATAGATATATCCATTTATATGCGAATAAACTTATTATTAATTTCTTTCTTATTCCTCTCCAATAGATTTCATGAATAATTAATGAATATTTATATCTGTTTTATACACATCCTATCAAAACCTTAATTTTTATCCTATTTTTAGCCATTTATTGGGCAGAAATCCATTTTTATCCTCAAATGGAAATAATTGTTAGGTTTGTACTTCGTTTCAATGTCAGTGTCAGTGAGCGCCGGCATATGTTCTTCATTTCAGCTCAATATTAACCTACCGTTGGGTAGAATAAGGTTCGTCTGCTTAGGTAGGAGTCGAAGAAGGACTAATGTAGATAGCTCTCTGAGAGAGAGAGAGAGAGAGAGAGAGAGAGAGAGAGAGAGAGAGAGAGAGAGAGAGAGAGAGAGAGGGGGGCGAGGAATGGATGCGAAACCGAATGAATTGATTGCATTACTGGGAAGCAGACAATCTGGTAATTGTGTTGAACTACTGGTGACGACCGGCCCTTAGTTTTAGTCGAAAGTATCGATTTTATATCCAGAGATTGTCAGCACATCCCAGACATATGTGTGCTGAGAGGGGACTGACTGACAAATAACATATAAAATAAGAGCGAATAAAACGTGTCTAACATTTCTGATTCCGTTTGTATGTAATTTCAAGTCCAAGAAGTAGTCGACAACAAAATACTTGAATCTCAGCACAAGTCGAGTGCCCTTTCCTTATGTCGAAAATGTGTTACAAACAGATTAGAGGGACAGCAGGTCTTCTAATCAGAGTCGACACAAATATTAGTTTCGATATATTATTAGTTTTCTTATTACTGGAAATACATTTACTGTATTTCAAATACATATGACTTATGTATGAGAATTAGTTTCTCATATCAATAAGATATGGGTTTCCGTTGGACTTCACAGTCATATCATATGCCTGTCCGTAACCCACGCATAAGTGACTAGAATTAGTCTCAAACCCATCAAAACCTATCAAATAACAGAAATAAACAATAAAATCAAAGTTCATTGAAAAGCAAAAACATTAAAATCTAGAATCAAATGATAATAAACCCATAGATTAAAACATCTGAAAGACTAAAGACTGGTCCCTCTTATGGGCTCCCAATACAAGTCAGTCCCATAATAAGTGAATCTCTAAAAATGAATTACTTATCAAACAGTACTCAATCATTAAATATGAAATATCGTCCAAAAAGAAGATGAAAATTCTTCTGAGAATTCAATTAATGTTTTAACAAAGAGGTAAACAATAGAATAGAATAATAGCAGAGGAAGAGTACCATCAAAACCAAGAAAACACTCCATTATATGAATTTATTTTTCTATTGAAATAAATATAAGCGAAACATAAATTTAATTTCAATTTAATAATAAGTATTTATAACTAATTTTAGGGTTCATTCGGTGGTATGTCTTATATCGCCCACGAATTCAAATCTCCGGCCAAACACCGGCCGAGAAAAGGCCGAAAACCACTCTTTAATGGCTTAATGTTTGGGCAGAATATTCAGAATAAAAGCAAAAACAAAATTATTATTTCAAAACTTAATGAATAAGAAGAAAAAGCATTCATTTTATAACTCGGTATTCAATTTGAGAATTTCTATGAAATAATTCGTTGTTATTGTTCTTCAATTGTATTAAACATATTGTTATTAAAGCCTTTGAAGACTTAAGTATAATAAATATTCTGAGCGCTGGCTATTCAATCATTGGTCTGCCAGACCTCAACCTTCAACCATCAAATCCAAAGTCAAATCCGAAGACTCGGAGTAGTTATTTGAGTCGAGTTCTAACCAGTGTTCAGGACTTTAGTGCAATCGAGGTTTAGCTGTGAGTCAGCTCTTATCGCAACTCAAATATTATTTAATATCAATATTGAAAGAGATTTGGCTTCGCTTTGACGCCACAAATACCATAATATCATAATTAAAGTCTTAGGACTCAAACAAAAGTTAAGCCCTTTTTCTCTGGCATTTCATTGGATTTCATATGAAAATCGATGAATAATTTCTTTTATTTCTTTTTTGTATGACTTTTAATATTCAATGCAATGAATTCAATGGAAACAGATTTTCAGCTGAAAAATATGGCTTTCATTCAAATAGATTGCGAGTCAACAGAGAGTCGGATATCTATTCAATTCTGTTAATTAACTTTCAAAATATGTTTCAAATTTAATTTTATGGCTTTTATACACAAATATTGTCTGGAATTTCAAATATTATCTGCAGTTATCATACGCTAATTGGGCGGCTTTTATGCTAGCTAAATTAGAAACGCAATTATAACCAAGATAGTGGCCACTACTATCAAATATACCAGCAATTTGGGTCATGTCAAAGGGTTCAAATGATAAGGAGCAGGTCAAATTGTCATAGCTATCACACAAAATGCCATTAGTGAGTGATATCCATTAACCTAGCTGATTGGAAAGGTGGCCACCCATGGTCATTAACTTAATAAACAAGTAACAAATTGATGGTTACCTGGATGATGACTTGTCTGAAGTGAAGCCAACGTTAAACTGAGTCGAACTCATAATTATAACCAAATGTTTTGCCTAAATATTAGGAGAGATATAAAAAAAATATATGAAATTCAAAACTAATTTCAAGAATAATAGGAATAATGGGAATAATGGGAATAATGGGAATAATGGGACCAATAAATAGGGAACTTCTCAACGATTCAAACCGAGGGCCGACTCTTTTGCCGACTTAACAGCTCTTTTAATAGGATTTAAATTTTGGGAATAATTTTTTGATTCACAAAAATAACAATTAGATTATGAGAAGGAGAGGACTGAAAAGTATTAAAAGGCCATAAAACGGCTGTCCCTTCGCTTAATTTGAATTTTATATCATAATAGCTATTATGAAGACTATAATAAACATTAAGAAACGGTTTATAACATCGATAAGAAGTTTTGAATAAAAAATAAAGTTTTTTATTATTATTTTATACCTTTTTGTGAGTGTTTTGCGATAACTTTGAAGTTTGTCTTTGGATTTGACAGACAGTGAGTCGGAGTGCAGTCGGAGACGGATTTTAGATACTTTTGTTAAGTGTATCGGATTTTTGACTCTGAGTCAAATGTTTTCGAAGTATTCGGTATTTCTTGTTGAATGTCTTGTAGTCCACACCCACTCAACGGAGTTTGGATTTGAAAAATTGGTCTCAAAGTTGTATGAAATTCAAATTCCTATCGAAATACGATTAAAATAAATCTGAATTTGTAATCAAATTATGAATTATTTCTCGTAAAACACTTTAGCGAAAGACGTTTGACTGCTATCGAGTGATACGACTGCTATACAACTGCTGGCAATGAAATGAATCAATGCTTTTGTATTGAAGTGTTAGACAAAAATGCGAGCTTTCAGTGAATGTCAATGTGCTCTCACACCAGCCTTTTGTATATACGTTGTGCTGTTCTCCAGTTCTGACACTCGGTTGGCATTGGGTTTGCCTCCAAAACTACTGCCAGTCAGCGCTCGCAAAACGCAGAGGCCATACATTAATAATGCATTTCACCGAAGGGTTTCCAATGGAAAGTGTACTGCAATTTGTGCACTAAACCCAACCAACCCATACCCCAGTCCCCTATCACTACGCCATCTGATAGTGGCAGACACTCCTGAGATAACAATCAACAGACAGTGACAGAGGGGCTAATCAGATAAGAGCTGATGGGGGCCGACAGCCAAACACGAAATCTGCCCCAAAGACTATACGAGTAATTATTTGACTTAACTTTTGATTCAATTTGAAGTGACTTTAAGGCAATCCAACGAACAATTCATGCGAACCATCGCTCGTCTGTCGAAGCGCTCGAACCCGACTTATAAGTGCTATTAATTTGTTTTTATTGCTTTAAAATTATAATTAATTTCTTCCCCGACTTCTCATTGAACTTATCATTGGTTTGACTTTTAAATCAGTTGACTCCAAGGGAACCACCGATTGTTAACACAATTATGTACTTTATTTTACTAGTTATTCAACATTCAAATTATTATCTCTTATTCGAAGCAAATCCGAGCAATTTTTCATCCGAGAGGACAGGTATTACAGACCAGTAAATTAGTTGATTAGAACTGGGAGCAAAAGTGAACCCTTCATTATTACCTGTCCTCTTAATACCTGTGGTAGTCGTCGGGTGCGGTATATAGAAATCCCTTAAGAATCTACAACTAAGACATTTTACACAATTATTTGGGAGTCCCTCTCCCTCTCCTCTAATGGCTATGGAAATTAGTTGGGTATATAAATCAAAAGGAGCCGTCTTTTTTTGACATCCAGCACATTTGTTCGACAATAACTACCGGTGCGCTGACTCCTGTTTTCTAATGATATTCAGATAACTTAATTATTTCTGAGTCAAGTAATTATTCAAATAAGGAATATATGAAAAAATGCAAAATAAGAACAAAATATATATATTTTATTTAGAGTTAAAATTATGCAAAAAAATGAACTCGAATTCTGTGAATAGAATCCATGATTTTTATTAATAATGATTACGAAAAAAACTAAAATCAAATCTAAAACTAAACAAAATCGGAAATATTTTAGCCTCGGATACATCGGTAATGAATTGGTATTTAATTCTGAGCGAAACAAAAAGCAATCTTAACATTAATTTCTTAGCTATAGTTAAGTTAAAACGTCTTAAGAAAACTGTTATATCAAAAGCAAAACTTGATTTTTATATACACTTTAGTTATGCACAGAATTAATACAAGTATTCAAAAGAGAGGAATATTTTTAATGTGTTTTTTTTTGTTCCGATAATTTATTTTAATAGTAGTTCTGAGCGTTAAAAGAGAGTCCAAACAAAAACAAGTTTTTTTCCTTATATTCGATTAGAGTTATTACCAGAGATCAGACACAAAGTCCTGGGAAGAGGAGCACAGCCTAAAGTCTCTCTACGCCAGAGCGTAAACGTTGAGAATGTTGGGCAAGAGTGTGATTCGGACCGACTGTCTCTCATAACTTTCAGTATCGATACTAAACCATTGATTAACAGCCGAACTATCTTCTGATCCGATCTTATCTTCTGCGCCATCGACGGGCTCGACATCGACAACACTGTTTGGATTATTGATGTTATCGTTCGCCAGATCTATATTAATATCCATGGCTTCGATGAGATGAACGTCAGAACCAGTTGTCTCAGGCAATGGCTGGCAGTTGAATAACTTAACGCTGAATATGAAAGCAAAACAACAAAATTTATAATCAATTCGGTAATCAATTAATAACTATTTGATATCCAAATTAATACTAAGAAAAACAGATTATTAAACAAATTAAGTGAAGAATCAACAAAACCAAGAGTTTTGCGAATTATTTTCACAGTTTATCTGTAGTTCAGACGATTTTCTAGAAAACTATGAAATAATTAATTACTCAAAAAAGCAAAGAAAAGACTTTAAAAAAGGATTTTTCGAAAAACAAATTTCTAATAAATTTCAAAATGTTTAAGAAATGAGAGACAAAACAAAATATTTTTAATATTAAACGATAAGTGTATGAGAAGTGGTAGTGAACGCACCCGTCGCTAATGAATTGGTTTTGTGTTAACGGCTCTGAGTGTATAATCGCTCGTAATTTGCATTCATTAGTATTTTTAATCAAAACATTCGCTGCGTTTATGTCTTCCAGTGTTGACCATTGACTGCACTTTTCGTTTATAACTGAACTCAAATCCCGTTTCGATTGATTTCTATTGAGTTCGTTATTATTAGTGTTCGGTGTCTTTCGTGACACAAATATATGCCACCAGCGAGTTGTCTCATCTCTAGCGCTCTCTGGAACCGCTCTCTGTGCCTCAAACCGTTTGTAGCATTTCGAGCATCCACTGCATGGCTCAGAATAAGATATGCTTAAACTTTCAACTGAGGGCAGGCTCTGAATGAAGTCAATAGTTTGGTATTCAAATTAGATGTCAACAAATGAATAATTAAAATAATTATTGCTTTTCATTAATTAAGAAACTAATGATTGATTTGCGAATATCTTTTGAAAATAGTTTTAAAATGAATTCAAAACTAATTTTTCGCCGGATTTTTCTCAATTGAATTTTTGATTAATTAGTTTTAATGAATAATTATTATGAGAAAAGAGATGAGAAAAAGAAGTAAAATATGTTTACTTTGAATGAGTTGGAAATGAACGCCAAATAAGGCTTTAATTTGTTCCCCAAATACCAGTATTTGTCGACTGAGACGAACGTATCTCTGATTTTACCGAAGTTTAACTCTTCCAAAGCAAAAACAGGCCGTCCTTTGATGCCCTCAATCCTCATAACATCAATTGGTTTAAGTAATTCCTTGATTGCACTCATTGTCGACTCGGCTAACACTCTGTCCGGCGGTTCAAAGAGTTTGGATTTTGTAATTCATTTAAATTTAATGCACAAAAACTTACTCATAATTCTTGAGATTTTTTTCTTTCACTTTAAATAAATTGGAGGCAATGGTATTCCGTTTGCCGACAGGGAGTATACCGATGGGGAACCGGTATATCGCTGTTGAGTTGTCCGACCGCCGCAACAGTCCGGTGACCGCCTCGTGAACCGTTCCGTTGCCTCCGGCGATGAGCACAGCGTCTGTGTTATCCATGATTTCCATGAGATCTCTTGCCTGACCCTCGGCTTCAGTGACGACAACACTGACCCGAATGCCGGCCAAATGAAGAAGTGGTGCACAATATTTCTCATAATTGGCTTTACTTTTGCGTCCGTTGGCCACCGGATTGAGTAATACTGTTATGTGACGACACTTGCGGTCAACAGACAGGTATTGGTTTCCAAATTGCTTTCAAAATCAGATTAAAACCAAATTTGAGGCAATTTTTCAGAGAAAAAGTCGAGCGAAACACAAATGTAAACAAAGATTACTTACAACCGCTTCTTCACAATAGACTCTCATTTTTTTAAATTCACTGAAATTTGAATACAAATTAAAATAATTAAAACAATGATTTTGATAATAATAACTGTAATTAATAAAACACTTGATATATGTCTGAATTAAAAACAAAAGTTTACATCAGTTTATTGTTTCCATAATTTGCGGCCCAAACCGAAACACAACTGAAAAATACACTTTTCTTCCAATTATTTCTCAAAACTTTTATTGTTTTCACAAACATTTTATTTTAATTTGAATATAATTTTAATCATTAATTTAATTAATAAAACAAAACGAATTAAATCCGATTTAATTACAAAATTATAGTTAAAAATCTGGTTTTGTTTACAACAAGACTTCACTCAAGTCATGCCTTAATCACATGTTTTGCAACATTTTTAGGGACCGTTCATTGATTACACTCATTATACCCACAAATAAATCACTTGTTATTTAACTAAGTTTTTGAGAAAAAATATTTGTCTTCTCTTCGATTAAGTCAGTGAATAAAAAGTTTCAAACTTTTGAACTAAATTCAAATCAATTTAATAAAGAGTTATATATTTTAGACCTGTTTTCAATATCTCCTAAAATCTATCTCTGCTCTGCCCCTTCTCTCTCTCTCTCTCTCTCTCTCTCTCTGCCCCCTCTCTCTCTCTCTGCTCCCTCTCTCTCTCTCTCTCCCCCCTCTCTCTCTCTCTTCTCCCTCACTCTCTCTCTCTCTCTGCTCCTTCTCTCTCTCTCTACTCCTTCTCTCTCTCTCTGCTCCTTCTCTCTCTCTCTGCTCCTTCTCTCTCTCTCTCTGCTCCTTCTCTCTATCTGCTCCCTCTCTCTTCTTCTCTCTTCTTCTCTCTTCTTCTCTCTTCTTCTCTCTTCTTCTCTCTTCTTCTTCTCTCTTCTCTTAGTTTTTGTTTTGTTTTGTTTTGTTTTTTTTTGAAAAGAGTGACGGGAGTGAGAATCGAACCCCAGCTCTTGAGGCTGAAGGCGCTGACTCTAGCGCTGAGCCACTGTCGGCCCCCTTTCCCCCATGGTATATTTTTGTGTGCCATCAAAATACATTTGAAAGGGTCATAAAATGCGAAAAATGTTAAAACAGTTAAGTATTTAATTTGAATACTTGGGACTACAAAACATTGAACATTGTAGTCATATCATTGAACTGGATATATATTTGATATATTGTCACTCAGGGCTAAAACCACAACAAGAATTAGTATACATTTCTCACGAATTTCCCATTGAATTGATTAAAACATTTCATTCTTCGGTTACCTCTAATCAGTTGTGAAGAAATAGCAATAAAAATGAAAAAATATCGATAATTATTTCTATCAATTTGTTATCAATAAACCGGAATTCAGTCCTTTATTATTCATTTTCGTTAATTAAACTTTTGTAACACTTTTTACACCAAATTATTCGTTGGATTTGTTTTTTTCAAACGGAAATCTATTATTCAATGAAATCTGATTCTCAAAACCAAGTTTAATAATCAAGTTTTTACTTGATTTTCATAAATTACTTATTCATTTATTTGAATTATTTGCCGTTATATCTGATCAGAGAATAATTGGATACCATTTTATTCTTGTAAATGCCTTTATTATTGTGAGCAAAGGGATAGCCCTTTATCTGAAGGAATTTAATATTTATTAAACACATTAAATATAACCTCAAAAAATATATTTCTCTTCGATAATCCATTATTTGAGTAATGAATGACTTAATTTGGTTCAATATATTTGAAGACCAAAAATGCTGGTGCTCTCCATTACCGAGGGTCGGGTAATAGCTTTCCTATGTATATAAATGGATGCAATTTCTTCAGACTTATTATTGCTATTCGTGATTATCTTAAATAAATTAAAGCCTTTTATTCTTATTTGTATTCAACTCTTTTAATATTCTAAATGTGTTTTCGTTGAATAACTCATAAAAATATTGGGAATTTTTTTTGTTAAACTCTCTGTGAATAATAACATCAAATTGAATGAAAGATAATATAGATTTTTAGTTATAATTCTTACGTAAAATTGAAATTCTGTATGTTTTCTGTTCACTATTACAGCCAGAGATGTGCAAAGGGAGTAACCTATTATCTGATTAGCTGAAGGCCTGTAGATAAGGGTCTCTCTTTTGGTCACGTAATGACCTCTCCCTCAGTATTTTATGGGTATTACACCCATTTGACAACCTTGATCAATTGAAATAATTATAACTCTGGTCATCTCTGTTGCATAAATCCTTAATTATATCTGAAATAAAGTTATTTATGAAATGAGATCATTCATAGTCTCCACTGAATTACATAAATAGCACTCAGAGTAAGAAAATTGAGATTAAAATTCAAGAATAAGTGAAAAAACAAATTATTAATCGGAACTAAAGTAGAGTCAAACCAAAGATAATATTCAGTGAAATGAACTGAATATCAAATTAATGTTAAAATTTTAGTTTTATTTAGTGTTTTGTTTTATTTTTGAATCACATTTATGAGTAGCAGAGAAATAGTTTCACCGAAAAGATTAAACAAATTTTGTTTCTTTACTTCGAAATTAATTAATTTTGTTTATCAATCGTTTGGCTTAAGAACACTTTGAAAATTCACTCTAATCTTGTTGTTTATGAATAAATAAAATTCTGATTTCTTTGAAAATTTTGTTCATTTTTCTGATGGTTTTCCATCAGTTTCGCGATTACCACTGTTTTTACGGTTATTACTCTTTTTCTTCTTATTTTCCTCATTAGTCTTAATCTTATCCTCAGATTTGTTATCGTTTTGATTATCGGTTAATGTTTTGGACGTTTGTAAACCATTTCCTAAATTTGTCTGATTTATGCCAAAAATCATCTGAAATAAGTTGATATTTATAAACACTTGTATTGAGAATATCACCACTGATATGACAGCCAGTGCCAGGATTATCAACAATCTGAAACTATCATGTTTGGAAAGAAAAAGAATCATTCGGATTAGTTTTAAGAGTTTTTATATCCGTAACGGTTTAGTTATAAATAGATTAGAATTTATAGCCATTACTAAAATTGATATTCAAATTATGAAAAATTAGTGTCAACTTTAAGGGCTGTCCGACTGTTTTTTAAGGGTTGGCCTCCCGATGCGTGGACTCCCCTGAGAGCACCCGGAAAATGTGGTGAAAATATTTCCAGAAATACTATTAATTTTGAAAGACTTTCACAAAAACACCTCTTTTTAAAGATTAATTGTTTTTAAAATAGAATCCAATTTAGAAATAAAAACATTTTATGCATAAAATATATGCTATTATTCTAATTAACTCAAAGCACACGCTTTGAAGCACCCGTTGGCTATACCTGTGCTTAATTGGTTTTTTAAGGAAGGGAAGGGAAGGCAATGGAATGGATGGCAATGTTTGGAATACCTGTACTCTTCAAAAAATTCATCGATATTACAACAATAGGTGAGTTGAGTCCAATTAGTGAGCGATGCGTTAGAACAGCAATATTTTCGTTCCTCTTTCCAATGGATGCCACGAAAACAATTAGTGATATGCAGACTCTGATTACTGTCATAGCTCTGACATATGCCTACCTGTGCTCTTCCCACTGAACTGATCTTTTTTGAATCCGATTTCACTATAAATGAAGTTTTAATTCAAAATTCTTTTGATTAATCGCTAATTCATTTGTGTATTTCATGAATACCTTCGGAAAGGAGAGTAATTATCAGCAAATAGTCGATTAGAATAGTTTTCCAAATATAGTAATTAATCATAATTTCGAAATTAATAATCTGTGGTTTAGTTTTTCATCTGAATCGAACCCAAAATCGAGGATTTCTTCCAGAATCTGATCTCAATTACAATATCTTCTTTGGAAACAATTCAAAAATTCAGTTATAATGCGAAACAATAATTCATATTTTGAGCCAATTTTTCTCAACATTTCGCGAGAGTTCTACAATTGGATTGACTCCGGGTATAATTGAAATAATTTAAGAATAAGAAATTGCTTCATAATTGATCGGTAGCATCAATGGGAGGGTTGTGCTGTGCACTCGACTTGTGCCCGCATTTTATTGTTTGGCGAAAAAGCTTTTCTCCACTAAATATACGATATTTATAATACGAAACAGTTTTCTAACTGAATAACAATAAGAAAATGAAATAATAAACAAAAACCTAATTCCGTTCGGCGGAGAGACTCGACTCATGAATCAATGGGTGGGAGCAGCCAAGAGCTGCCATAAATCAAAGACCCGGTTTCTAAATTATGATATTGACCTCCACTACAATATCACATTTTCTTAGCTTTTTTTTGAAAAATGAGCGAAATTTTCGCGGCTCAGACTTATTGCTAATCTAAATCACCATGCATATTAATGAAATTGATTTGACCTACAAATGGAAAGCCTGGTTATGCCCGCAATTAGTAAATTGTGTTAAAACCATTATTTTATAACCTATTGACTAAACATATTAGTGAATGACTTTCCAAACCTCTTATAATCCGGAGTAAGAAAAAAATGTTTCACTTAATTCTGATTTCAGTTATGGGACCGACTGAGAGAAACACTGCGAACACACCTTTGATTGAGAGACGCAAAGAATAAAAAGCAAATCCATTAAAATCCATTCGGCAAACAATAGTGACTTTTAAATATCGCCAATAGATATGAGAAGAGAAAAAATAACTCAATAAAAGTTTGGCACAAATTCTTGTTTTTAGTTTACTATACGTTAAGTAATTCATAATCTCTTCTGGTTTTACGTTAATTACCAATAAATTTGTTGTGATATTCGAAAATTAAATTTACTTTAATAAGAAAATTACACAAAATTTTTAGATAATTTGTGTTTAATTTAATCGTATTTTTTCAAAATAAGTGTTATCTCTAACGGGAGACAAGAATTCATCGCTTCTTATCTGAAAACTAATTAAATTTCAAAAATTTGTTTCTCGAAGAATAAAATGAATTCCTTTACAAATGATTGATACAAATCTTTTTATTTACCATATTTTTGTCGTATTCTCATTGAAATATTGTTATTCTGTGCTCTTTATTGTTATCTATGAAAATCAGGCGATAATTTTCAAATCGATTTATAATAAATGAATTTCAAAATAACAAAACTTTTTGTATAATTTTGCTGTAGTTTTGTCTGCGAAGGAATTTCTCGCATTTAGAGAATTCAATATAAATTAATTAACAATTAATTCAATAAACGTTTTAAACAATTAATCTTTTATTCAATGTATTGAATGTTAAGCGAAAACAATTAAAGCATTTCTCAAAAGTATGAAAAAAGAGCCCAAAAGTTCACTTACTTTCAAATCCGAATTATTTCGATAATTAATTTAAATCCAATTCTTATTATTTTGCGGAAAATTTTAAAATATTTTCAATCGATTGCATCGGTTTGAGTGAAAATTCCAATTCAATTACTATCTATTCAACAGTCGATAATCTTGTACACAATTAAGGGGTTAAGCATTTGAGTTATTTGTAATTCATATTAAATGACTGTCAATAAACCCATAAAAACCTATTCACAAAGGGTTTTCAAATACCGGAGTAAATTGAATGCAAAATACTTGGAATAAATTCAGAGAATTATTTCGATTACGTATTGGATGTGGTTTTCTCTCTTTGAAAATGTGATATCAATTCAATATCTTCGAGTCAATCCGATAACACAATGAGCATGGTGAATAATTACGATTTATAAGATTGAGGGATGTGCAAAATCAACAGGGAGTCCATCATTTGGAGCTGATCCAAGTTGGGCTTTGGAGTGATCATGTTTGGCCACCCTTAGTCCCGATTTAAAATTCATGTAATCCCTCTCATTTGGCGCAACATATAATTTAAAGCTATTTTTGGAATTTTCATTACTCTTAATACTTTTATCCATTGATTCAATTGTAAACTGAATAACGAGAAACTCATAGATTTATTTAATTTAAAAGCCGATAATTATTGTTTTGATTAAGTTTTCAAATGGCGTTCAATCCATTCCAATGGGAAACCCTTCTGAGCCTCGAATAAATTTTTT
>JAQGBD010000054.1:0-60531 GCA_034698165.1 Punctoribates punctum
ACTCTCTTCTGATCTAATTTTAGTTGAGTTGAGCTCACAATTCAAACACTAGTTTTCGGGTCCGCTCTTTCACTTTTCGCTAAATAATATCCAGTTTTATATGCACTTTATATTTGAAACTATAAGTGAAAACACTTTTGTCTTTCCCTCTCTGTCACCATATCAATGATATTTCAATCCTTTGATGGTTTCTCAGAGATTTTAATACTCTTTTCAAAGAATTTGATGTCTTTTCACATGAATGTCAGCATTAGTTTCGTTGGTTTTCATTTGCATTCATTTTCTTCGAATTTTATGTCTTTTTTTCTCAAATTATGTTATTTGAAAATATATTGAAAGAGAAATACCTTTCTCTACTGGCTTAGTTACCTGCTCAATTCTCTATTGAATTAATTTGTTTTCACCGATAAATTGTCATGGGCAGTTTTTCAAAAACTTACAATTGAAACTTGTTGATTTGACAATGAAATAATGTATCTAGATAATGGAATACCAAGTTGTTAATAAATGAATAGCTTTCGAATTGAATGGAAAAAATATGCAAGCACATTATATTGATACAGTTTACGTTAATTTTCAAACCTCTTTCATTGAAACGAATATTTGAATTGGTCAATTAGTAGTAGCTTGCTAGTTTATCCCTATGAACTATGAAAACTTTGTTTATCGGAAAATCAAATTCCATAATAAGAGAAAACTTTTATTCAATTTTTCGGTATTAAAACCGATTTCAGTAATACCTACGAAATCTATTCAACAATTTGTTACGCTTGAGATAAGTATTCTGTTCTTGTTATCAATGTTTTCCAAGAATTAAATCACTGGAATATTCAGAATTACTGAACGAGAAATAACATCTTTATAATAAGCATGGAAAAAATTCTCTGCTTTTATTTCATCGAAACATTTCTTTATTTTTATTTAAAACTCAAATATTTGCGTTCAGTTCTCATTCAACAGACTTATTATATGAGACGAACAGCATTGGGAGGGTTGGGTTGGCTTTCCTTCTGTTTGTAGTCATGTTTTGAATACATCAGACTTTCGGATACCTTTCAAAGCATTTAAAATTCAATTCTGAGTGAAAACTATTTCTCTATTCACAACATTTTACAACTAAATAGTTTCTGTCGATCGAAATGATAGTAATTTCGCCAAACATTTCGGAAACAAAAAACAAGTCTTAAACCAAAACCTTTTGGTTACAGAAAAATGATCCAAATTAGAAGTTCAAACTCGAGTCCCATCTCTATAGGAAAGAGTCTTAGAATAAAATTTTAGGAAAATAATTAAATATAGAGCTTATTCTGCCCAAAGATATTGAATTGGGATTCCTTAATATGCATTCGTATTATATTACAAATTGTAGACCAAAGCGCAACACCAGAGCAGAGCTAATATTGACTAAAATCACATTTCAATATTAAATTGTTATTTGATGACTACATCCCTCTATATGTTTGAGCTCAGGCTCACAGCGCACAGGAATAGCCTATTCTTTAGCTTATTGTCTAATGAAATGCTTTTGTAATTCCTTTCCTAATAATTGTTAAATTAAATTAATTTCTTAACAGTTTGTGTCTTAACTTCTGATGTCTTCAGACATTTTCCACTTCTAAAGCACTTCTTCAGCTAAATATCACTTATTTTTTCTCTTTATATACTTCGCTAATGAAATTGAATTCTCGAGAATTTTCACTCAAATAAAGTTTTCAAATATTTTCTTGCAACTTATGTTTGGAAACGGAGAGTGACTGTCCTTTTTTAAAAAGTTTTCCAGAAATCCTAATTCAATGGTAATTCATATTTGATTCGAATTTTAAAAATCTGCTGACAACTCAATAATAAGTGAAATTAAGGCGACGGACAGAAAATATGTGACAAATTGTTTCATTTATTGCCGAAAATTATATTTTTTGAGGAAAAAATTCCCTTTATTTTCGACGATAAACGTATCAGTGCTTTAATCAAATGCTTTGTTCCCATCTCTTCCTCTTCTGGAGCCGAAGACAAAGACATATTTGTTGGATATTATATTAATATTAAGCTTATGTCAAATTGGGCTCTAATAAGAAATACATTACTTGATGGTTGATATTGAAGAACATTTTTCTCGGATTACATTATTAAATTTGTTGCTCAGAATCATTTGATTCGCAATATTATGACAAAAAATTGCATTAAAATGTCATATCGTATGGAAAAAGCAGAGAATATTTGTATTATATATGTATTACTACCTATAAGTATGAAAATTTGTTGCAGTGATTACTCGCCTCCAGCCTTACGGCACAGGAATGACAATATTGTTTAGAGGTATAGTTTGGGCCTATTGTCGGGCGACACAATCGCGATGTCGGCTCCGTTTTATGTTTGGCGAACAGAATATAACATAAATTCTGGTTTCTTATCATCTTATATGCAAATCTCTTCCACCCAACAGAGGGAGGGAAAGGAAAGGCCAAAAACTATGTACACGTTTTTTATTCACTCGACATAAAAACATAATGTATTTGAAGTTATATTCAATTTGTCTCAAATTGAGAACAGTTTTTATTCCACTCCAGTTATAGAGAGCTCCGCACCTGAAATGACATTTTATGAAAAATTTAGAATAATAGCTGAAAATAAATGTTCCCTGATTTAATATGTTGGCCCAGAATTGCTCCAAGCTAAACTAGTTTTTATTAAATTTTTTTATATATTCCGACAAAATTAATATTATTTCAATTGATATAAAATATCCATTGAATTGAATTCTCTTTTATTTTTCTTCTCCTGCTATCAATTTTTAATAAGTTTTCCAAACAATTCTGTTCGGAGTCTATTTCCCTTTCAATTTGATTCCTTATATTTTCAATTTTGCTTGCTTACAATTTTGTCTTCCAAATTGTTCCACTATTAATTCAATATTTTTTTCAATAAATATTCTATCAAGAATGTTTAGGATATGCGATATGGCAATCATTTTTTTTAATAAGCTATTTACCAAGCTAATGGTACTTGCAAGTTAATTAATTTTTAAGTACTGTATTACTAGATATTACTATTACTACTTTTCAGTTGAGCATGTTTGCCTCAATCAAATAGATAATAATTCCAGGGTGGTGGTATTTCTGAGAAATCAATTTGAATCTAGTCTGGTCAATTTAGTTCCTGAATAACATTCATGTAGTCTTTGCTAAAATATATTTCAAAAAACTGTTTAAAAATCAAAAATATTGTGATTTCATCGAAAAGACATCAATTATTCCAATATATGATTGATTTGAATATATTTTATTGAAATGTCTTTTCTTTATATAAATTATTCAATTCTTTGAATTCGGAGGAAAAATGTTTGGATTTATTTGAGATTTCATTTTGAAAATCAGTCCATTTCTTATTTATCATCAATTTTTCAATTTGTCCGCCGATCGGAAGGAAAGTCATTCAAAATTCTCAACAATTTCAAACTCAGCTCATCCATCAATTTTTCATTAACTCACAGTGGCTTTTAAAATAACAAGTTTAAATATGATTGAACGTTCAACAATTAATCTTGGAATTCAGTATTTGATAAATGGCTTAATGATCATTGATCGCCAAGGTACCCGACCGCATGGGGGGGGGGAGGGTAGCCCTATTTTTTGCCGAAGCCTCGAGAAAAAAACGAGATGGGGATCAAGGTAAGATTTTTCCGGTCAGAATTCTGTTACCCTTTTTTAGGTCTTTACTCAAATGTTTCCCCTCATTTTCAGACAAATTCAGAGGAAGGGGTCCTCCAAATCTCTTCTTTGCCTATGATCCCACCAAAAATAGGGATTTTTTGGGATATATCCCCCCTTAGCGATCACTGCTTAATGATGTGCTTCAGATTTAATGGGTAGTGTGAACAAGATACAATCAGCAACAAAAAAAAGAATTCGTTCATTTAAAAAACTACAATAAAACGTGACTTATAAAGGAAATGCAGTTTAAACCAGAGGTCATCAAAGGGGGTAAACCTCATATTGGTAACCTATTTCTCCTTTTCTTATTACCTTGGTTTGTTTGTATCTGGAATAAAATCAGACACTCTTTTGAAACCAAGAATGAATATAAACTATCAAATTGTTTAAAAAAGTCTCGAATTAATTGAATTGAAATTAAATTTCTTTTATAGTCTATAATAAGAGGAAAATTTCAGTCCTTATAAATGGTTCAGTGCTTTGAAAAGATAACCGACTGTTTGGAAAGGGGGGAAGAATTTACTGGAGCATAGCTTTCAGTCAGTTCTCAAGAAACGACACAACTTATGAAAACCGAGAAAAATATTTTATTTTAGTTGAAAACGGGATAGAATTCAAAGACTTTTGAAAATATGTTTAAACAATATATTAGCATGCTAGTTTGAACATTTATACTGGATTTCAATTGAAAATATTTTATAAGAGTTTCGTTCTTGGAATGTTAGAATTGAATTCTTGCTAAAATTAGCAAATCCGCCAAACTAATCTAGCAAAATATAGTCCATTTATGAAAAAAATAATAAATTCAATAGTTTTCACGAGTGATCCTCAAAAGGCAACTATAAGGTAATTACCCCCTCTTATTATTAGGTCGAAAAGGGGCCAACCCCTCGAAAATAAACTTCCCCAAGAAAAATGTCGGACCCTCTCCTCTCAGGGTGGTTAGGCATCCCTGGCTTTCACCAAGCACAAATTATTACATTCATTAATAATGAAAAATAATAATAAAAGAATCGATTGAAAAGTTGATTATGATTTGATAAGTCGAGTATCACTTGATTTTTCCGTTTTTGTCATTAATTTGTTTTGCCTGTGTTCCCAAAATGATCCTGTATCATTTACAACTAATATTAAACTTGATTTACAGCTAATCAGGAGCTGTTTTGAGCGAAACTCTTCCCTAAATAAAGCATTTCTCTGCTCTTTCACTGTTTTCTATTGAATTTATAAAATATTATTCGTTACTCTCGTTGTCAGACGTTTTGGAAATCATATAAAGACTACAAAAATGTCATTTCCAGACCTGCCTGTGCTTACTGTCAATCATTGCTCTCCTAATCTGTTGACTCAAATACTTTATTAATGCTCTTATGAAATATATTTTCTCTTTTATTATAGGATACAAGAGTTTGTATTTAATTTTTTATTTTCACCCTCTCCTCCAGAATCCAGAGTCTATTTTCTCATAGAATTCACAGAATTTGTTATTTCAGTGAAAAACTTGATGTAATAACAAATTAATTGAGTTTTAAAGTCAGCGTTTGGTTTAATATACATTCAATTTGATTGTAGGACTGAATTTCAATTGACTTGAAATACGATTTAATAGACTCGGAATTTGTTTCTTTGGTCGCAGGTCTTTGTTAAGAGCATTCTTTTGACGTTTCATTGTTTGTGTTATTCCTTTCTTTTCGTTTCCTACTTCTCCTCTGTCTTTGACTACAATTTTTGTTCTTCAGCTGTAATACTATTCAATAGATTGCAGTCAATAGTGAAGACAAGAAGAGAGTGACTAATATTCCCAAACGACTTAATAGTTGTAGCCTTCGATGCCTTTTATGTCTTCACTTATCTTCTTCTACGGCTTCCAATATTTTCCAATCACTGTTAAGCCGACAATATTTGCCTTTTTGTCATATGCAGTGAGCGTATGCCGTTCCACAGCACAGAATAATTGCGACACATTTTAGTTTTCCTTTGAATTCTATGATTGAATCCTTAATTTCATTTCCTATTGAAAAAAACGTCAATATTTTTATATATAATAATCGCAAAAGTGCTCCAAATCTCTCCAATTCAAAGTTTATTTCCTTAGAATTTCAGTAAAGTTCTGTACTTTATTTGTTCTTGTTCCTTTTTTTATTTTATTTTCCACCAACTTTTCTGATAATTTGATCTCCAAAATGGAATTTATTCATAAAATAATTTATATCAATTCTGATGGATATTACTCTCAATAATAATTTCAATTGTTATTCAAATAACTGAATAATGAATATCTCGTCAAATGAAAATCAATGAGTCTTTTGGAGGAAGAGTTTGGAGTAATTTGGACTCAATTTCTTCGTTGAAACTCTTTTATGTCTTTACTTTTTTTGTTGGCTGAGTTTACTTTTAATTTGTTGCACAGCTCTGAGACCTAAAGTGAGGAAAACCTAATATTGTCTAACAGTTTATCCGTCGATGAAATTAAAGTAATCGCAAAGTCAGTGAATTATTTGAAAGCAATTTTCTCGACTCCCCTCCAAATCCTATGTTTGCTCTCATGCTGTGCACAAAAATTCCGTTTCCCATTCCGTAAATGAGAAACAAATTGCACTTTTGCTCTGAATATGGCTCTGGAGGGGCTAACCAAGGAGTTTGTTTATATCTCAGTCATTGAGTTAGGAAAGAACTCCTAGATTTTCTCATTTTGAGCAAGCCAGATTCTTATGAATTCATATGCCACCTGTTCCCCATCGTTGTCATACTTTCCAAATCATTACTTGTTTTTATTTTTCATTTGTGTCACTCTCTGCCGTCTGTGCTCTTTAGCTGATCCAATATAAAGCCATTTCATGATCTGCTAATATATAACATCAGATATAATATCTGTTCAGATGATATCCATTTCCTTCTCATATGAAATACAGTTTTGCTGACAGTCTTTCGCTGAGTTCCTCCTTTCGATCAATACTTTTCACAAATTAATTAATAATTATTTAAACTGATCTTAGAAAAGACAGAATTCACTGTTGCGCTCATATAATCATAATTTTGTGTGAAATACTGATTCGGATCGATTGAAAACAGGGCTTTCCTTTGCTTATCCCAACCCGTATACAATGATATCGAGAAATACAGCGAAATTAATTCACTGATAAATAAAATCATTTTTTTATGCGCATAAAATTCAAATGAATTTTTCAAAGCAGCGAAATATTTAGAAAACCTGCACTATCAACAAAATTCACCTTGCATTCAATTCAGACTCGAGGATGAGTTTTAACACTTATACACAATTTGTATAATTATTTCTAAATTATTAACATTTGAATGAATACGTTGGAGAAAAAAGTCATTATTTATATTAAGTTTGTTATTAAAAAAAATATAGATTTGTCTAATGTTTGGGTTCTCTCTCTGTTTGGTCTCTCTTTTCGTTTGTTTTTTGCTTCAAATGAAGAGTTGAGAAGAGATTTTTCATTTTAATGTCATTTGTCAACTCAATTGATGTGATGGTAACAGAGCAACAGTGACTGCACTGGAGATACCCTTCCAATGTATACATTGAGAAAAGGATTGGTTTCCAAGAAAAAGATTCAATCTATTGCTTCCAATCTCTCTCTCTCTCTCTCTCTCTCTCTCTCTCTCTCTCTCTCTCTCTCTCTCTCTCCTCCGATGGCTCTCTGCGACTCTCTTGGTGTTCAGATCGCATTTGAGTGGAGTGGTGTGACTGTCTGTGCACTCATAGCCAACATTTGTGTTATGTGTGCAATGAATGTATCAGTGATTGCAGAGTCGGTTCGTTGAGTGAATTCTTGTCTCAATTCATATATAAGTTTCAGTATTTTTTATTTTTCACCCGAAGTATCGCTTTTATATATATAATGCAATTCTGTTATACAAAGATTGGCAGATGTCTAAGGATTGAGAGCTTTAGCAACACATAGCCTTTCCAGTAGTCATAGCAACGGGGAGATGATTCTCTGTGCGAATATATGGTTGGTTAGTCGTGATAAAGGCGTATTAGCTCAACATCGGCCACATAAGAACACCCTCTCCACTCACATACGATACACATCTCTTCTCGCTTTATGTCTTTGATGCAGATCGTCGTCGAAGGTTACGAGAGACCAGTCATTCGAGAATCACTAACATACCAGAGCCATACCAGAGCCATACCAGAGCCATACCAGAGCCCTCTCAACGATTGTCTTCAATGATCATCGCTCTGCCGCTCAAATCCTGTCTCTCTTTCCTTTCGATTCAATTTTATGCTAAAATAATTAGATTTCAAATCTAATGTTGAATTTTGACTTACTTTTCGCTAAAATAGAAATAATTAAGTCCTCTCTATGGAAAGGTATGTCTTTTTTCTCCAATATTTCTCTCTTTCATAATAACCTTCTTTTTCTCTATTGTCTTATTCTTCAAGAAATGATTACATTTTTTCCCTTTAAATAAGAATTCAATAGATTTTTGTTTTGTGAATAATAACCAAAAAGAGACGAATCAATAGTAGAAATTCATTTCATTTCTTTTTTCAATAATCGATTCATTCATTTATTCTTATGTCAGGTAATGGTTTTCAAAATATTCAGTTCAATAGATCTCTCTGTTTATCGACAAAATTATTCTTAGTTTCCTTTTTCTCTGCCGTATATTCACTTCAATAAAGACTTTTTTATATACATTATGTAAAGAATGACTCATTTATTGGTAAGGCTTCGCTTTTTTAGTCAACAGAATTCTTAGAAGTAGCCGAACAGGGCATGACCAAGATCGCATCTGATGATCTAACATTTTCATCTAGCTTGCTTTTCAGAGAAGTAGTCGAGGGATTAGGAAAAATGAAAAAATAATTTAAGAGAAGAAAAGCCAAAAAGAGATTCTTAGCTTTTTTGCTGATATGAGACATCCTTCGAGACTGACTTATGTAAGGGTCAGTCAGTTCTTATCGATCTATGCCTTCAAGTATTGATCATTTTTCATGGCTTTCATACAACTATTAGTCAATAGAGTAAACACTGGTTTAAAGCAAATTATTTGCTAATCAATTATATATTTTTTTTAACACGAATTTTATTCTTCTTTCCCCTAATGGTTGAAGTGATAATTAAACGGGAATTTCTTTGTCAAGAACAATTTTGAGTAACGACTAAAATTAATTTTCTTGTTGGCTTGCGTTTAATTTAATTTGTGCCTGGCGCTTTTCGCCTACTTTGCAAGCGAATAAAAAACAGTAATTCAATTCACAAGAGTTGCATAAAATTTAATATTCAATTAAAAAACGTTTTAAGAGTAATAAAACATTTCTTTTTTATTTAATGTAATCTAAAAAATAAATATAATTTAATTCTCGTTTCGGTCTTCTCTTTATTACTGAGGCTTTTGCTCATCATTTCCGAGTATTTCAGAAATCATATTAAACTGAAAATTGTGAGAAAACAGAGTTAAAAAAGGAGTAATTCAAACCCCAACCGAGAGCTCAGCTTTTTTGCCATTTCGTATGAAAATGATTTCGATTCACACATTGAATGCAATATTTTTTGCTCTCATTCTTGTGATGAAAATAAAATTTGTGAGAAACGAGAGAACTCTCACAACCAGTGGTGAGTCTTATTCTGTTGAATGTAGAGAAGAGTCTTATATATAAAATATATATCTGCTATACTTTTCCGCCAATTGTGACATATATATACAGTAATGGTAGTGGTAGTGGTGATGGAGGAATAGCTCAGATGTAACTCTTGTATTGCATTTGGAGGAGTGTATGCACTGTAGAGAACTGTAAGGACTTTGCGTTTCGGTTCACTGGCTTTTCGCCATATATTTGATATGTTGGCAACAGAAGAGACTCTCTTCTGGTTTTGTATGTATTGACACTGTGCGCCACTGACTATTAACTGGTCCGGCTCTTAGCTAATCGTAATGAGCGTCGTCTTCAATCCTAGCCATCAATTTATGGCTCATTCATACCATTACTGATTTGGTAGCGTTTCATTTGATTACTGCCAGTAATATGAGTGAAGGCTAAAAGTCATTATTGAACTCATAGATAACTGACCGCACATTTATATCAACTTCAATATCACAGTCCGATAGTGTAGTTATCAATTCAATCACACATTTGAGCGCATCATTGCATTAATCACTGATATATTGAGACCCAGTCCTCAAAGCTCTGGCCTCTAATTGCTATACTATTTATAACTAATTGATTACTTAATTCCAGGGGTTGTAAACAATTTCTGTCCTTTCAATTGAATTTAATCCTAAAAAACTGATTGAGTTTTCTTCTGATCCATAAAAGCCATGAATCAATTCCTCCGCTTTGAACACAAATTTCATTGAATTTTTTCGATTTTTTTTTCTATTTATTCAATATTTGTGATTCAAATTAATCGATTTATATTCGATCTATTATTGAGTTTACTTTGAGAACCAAACAAATTTATTCGTGGCTTATATTCAAGAATGAGAGAGAAAAAACTTAAAGTGCTTTGGGCTCTAAAAACATGTGAATGACATCAAAGAAGATAATTACTTCAGATTTTTAATATAAGAGATCAAAGAGTGTTTTGTTTGCTTTTCCTAATTATAAGTTTCAATTGTTTTGGCAAAAATATATGAGAGATATATACTCTTATTATTATATGAATTGTCTGTTCTTTAGTTAAGACATCCTCTCAGTTATGCTGAGCTGAGGAAAGGAAGATAAAAATTAGTAAAAACCACAGAAATACTAGTGTTTGTAGCAATTGTCTGTTTCTGGCAATTCCTGCAAACGTCGAGAGAAAAGAAGAGGAGTGTAGTCTATTGAGCTGTCAGTCTGTGTGTATGTAGACTACCTTTCCCTCTCAGATGTATTATTTCTTATGGCAAGCCATGCATGAAATATTGAAACGACGCAATGGTTTTACTCTATTTTTCCCTTCGCTCCGGCTTTGGGTTAACTTTGATTTTCACTCTCAGATAAGTAACGGAAAGAGTGAGAAAAAAGTGTAAGAAATTCAAGACTCAGCGATTTCGGAGTGTAATGAGATTTGGTTTTCTCACTACTCTTTTGGCACATCTCTCCTTTCCTTTTTGATGTACTATGAAATCCCATTTCTAGTAGAGCACAGACAACAACTCACATGTATTGTGCACACCGTTAACAAAAATTTTACTGTGAAAACACTGTTATATAAGTTATATAACTCCCTATCATTTATGCAAATTTTTCCTTAAATCTGGCATTACTTGAAGAATAATTCTCTAGAACAGTCGATTTAGGGGATGAGTCACGTGTTGGAGTACACACACATCTCTCTCTCTCTCTCTCTCTCTCTCTCTCTCTCTCTCTCTCTCTCTCTCTCTCCATAATCATTGATTTTAGTATTGGATGACATGAACTCAAACAGTTGTTTCTCTGAGCGCACAGCACATCATTAAAAGGAATTCGCGAAACAAATATTACAAATTCATTGATGAGAATATTTTAGTAAAGGAAAGACTGAAATTCTTCCTACAATTGAAAGCAATTTTTGGGATAATATAACTAATAAACAGATATCTAATTAAATGACATTTCATATGAATTTTTGCGAATATTATTTCAGTCATAGTTTTAGTCAAATCCAGGAATTTAATGCATTTTTAAGCAAAACATTGATTAAATTTTTCCGTTATTTTTCTATTCTATCATTTTTTTAGACAAATTCGTTTCAATTGAAAAGTTCTAATAATAATTTGAATCTAGCAGAAAAAACCTTTAATCCTATTAGTTATTCTGAAAAATAAATAATAAAATTAGTGCGACTAATTATCTAGATAATTGACAGTAGAGTAAACTATGGAAAGCCATATTCGCCACTATATTCAGTTCATGTCTTTCCAAATGTATTTAATTTAATGTTACGCTTAATATTGTGTTCTTTATATTAGAGGCAAAAAAATCATTTTTATATAGTGATGGAAAAATAGGAAACCTTTCTAATAGAGCTTTAATATTGAATACTAGCAAAAAATAGTCTAAGAGTAGAGTGTATTCTGTGCTGTTCTGCTAATGCGGACAATTTTTTTTCTCTGTTCCTTCAATTTATAATAACGAAAAAGCTTTGGATAGTAATCCCTCAGCACAGAGAGAGAGAGAGAGAGAGAGAGAGAGAGAGATGACTTGGAGCTGCCATTTCTCAATGCAACTCACCTTTGATAGAAGAAATACATTTGACTCTATTTTTTGCTTTCATCCTAAGAAACGATTCGTGCGTTTAGATTGAAATTCGGGGTTTTATATGAAAATAAGTTCTCATTTCTTAAAACGTCATTAGAAAAGATTAAAGTAATTTTGTTTCACTCAATTGTCTTCTATAATGAACTTTGTTTTGATTGCCTGTCATTAGAGTCAGAGAACTAGTTATCCATTAAAAAGTTTTTACTAATGAATAAATAAAAACAAAAATTCCAATGACTTTACGTCCAAAATAGCGGAGAAATTAGTGAAAGCATTAGTTTAGTTGAAACACAAAATATATATGAAATACGGATTTGAATAAAGTTTAAGATGAACTGTCATATATTGGGATAATTACGTTATAGATATGAATAAATGCCACTATATTTGCAGCTCCTCCTGGGAACCAGTGCTCTGCAAAAGTTTTAAAAGCCTTTCGCATATATACAGAATTGGGATGCCTTCAGTACCATCGCTTCTACTGTCGCACAGTCTGATTGATGTCAGTTTTATATACACTTCAAAAATAATACGATGTGCTCAGAATAAGGCCCAGTGTTTTGGTTGGTCTTATTTTTCATATCTATGTTTGACTTAAACATAAAAACTAGTATTCATTTAAATCATTGAATGCAATATTCAAAACGTTTTGGGGAACTCTTTCTCCCAACGCCTCTGATATATGGATTGCAATTAAAACAATTTTTGCAGATTAGATGTGAAATATTCATAAAGACTTTTATACTCTAAATCTCTTTGCCTTAGTTTAGAGGCCTTTTAGGTATTTCTTCGGAGTAATTCCCCGAATGCCAGTTCCAAAAGAGAACTCATTAATTCTTCATTTCTGTCAACTTTTAACTCAACTTTGAGTTCACTATTTTTCAGACTTTCTTCAGATTTTATTTGCAGTCAAAACCATTAGCACAGAATAAGAGGAGAATACACTATTCCCCGATTTAGTCTACAATATTCTTCAATGGACTTCCAATTAATTATTTATTTTTGCTTCAAATACCAATAATTGATAGTAAGATCCGAGGCAAAAATGAACATAAAATTGGACTCTGTTTAATAACCTTGAGTCAAATACAAGTATCAGACTTTTTCATCAAAAATGTTTACTTAAAATATTCGGGATTATGTTCTTAACATTAAGATTTAAAATATTCTCGTAAACATCCCTGTTTAGAAATTTATTGGTTCACTGTTTTAAAATACTCGAAAACAAACACTGACTTCCTAATATTGAGCCTGCACAGTATTCTCCGGTTCCTTTTAGCAGTATTCTATGAAATAATTGGGCAGAGATTTTGAAAATTTTGAGAAACAGAATAAATTACTAGTTATTGAATGATCGATATTTTTATGGCAAAGTCTGGCAAAAGCGAGATATGAGACCTAATTGTGATTATATTCTGAGTAAAACTTTTAATTATTATCTCAAACAGAGCACAAGAATAAGAGGTATTCAGAGTGTTTACTGTTGAACAATAGGGCCGACAGTTAAAACAGTGAGAGTAATGAGGCAATAAATAAAAGGTAGGCCTCAAAACAAGCCCACCATCACGCAATGGATGAGTGCAAAATTGTTTTTTCCTGTGCTCTCTATCTAAGGCATACATTAGCCGATGGAGTACATCAAAGTTTACTCCATTCAAGTGTAAGCAATCAGTGCAGAGACTCTTTTTTGCTCGAATCTAAATAATAATAATAATATAAAACGGCGATTGTTTTCCTCAATTTGTTTCTTGAAAAGTATTTTTGGTCTTTTACTCAAACTATTAGTTTTGATGCACTCGTGTGTGTCTGTGGCAGAGCTCTGGCATTATGTAGTGATATAGTGATATACTTTATATATCTTCACCAATACTCGAGTCGGTGACAGCAGTGCACAACTCATTGTGCGGATGAGTTTTGATATCCAGGCAACAACATAACCATATTGAAAACATAATTCGGTCGCACGCCTGGATGCAGTGATAACAGTGCTCCAGCACAGGCTACGGCTCTGCTCTGTTTCTCTTCTCTTAATTAAATGATTAAACACTCATCTGGTGTGCGTTTCCCCTCTCCTCCCAATGTATCGCCTGTTTATACACTGGCTTTCGCACAGAATATGATAAACCCAACCATTCATTGAATTTTTAGCTCAAATATAACGCTTTTCATATACTTATTGTACGAAACGCTCACTCTTTGAAATCTCTTTTTTAAAAATTAGATATGAGTAATATGTCAGCCCTTCTCTCTCTACTCCATCACTTGCCCAAAGCTCTCTCTCTCTCTCTCTCTCTCTCTCTCTCACTCACTCACTCTCTCTCTCTCTCTCTCTCTCTCTCTCTCTCTCTCTTCATCCCTCCCTTGCTCTTTTGGAATGGCAATAATAATGAAGGGAATGATGTGCTGATAAGATGCAAGATTTGAGTGTTTTCTAAGTGCTGTTGCGATGCAGAGTAAAAGAGTGACTTCACTCCACACTCCATACTCTGTGCACATCCTTTCTATCCCCTTATGTTTAAAGTAATTTGATTTCAGTGTCTGATAAGTTTAACCTTAGAATAGCTGATAGACTGATAGTTATGACTTGCGTTGTGACCAACTCTCGGACTCTTAATGGCTTTGAGGGGTTTCACCGAAAATAAGCTCCAGATTTGACGAAATCCTAAAACCAGTATTTATCCGAACCAAAGAATAAACAGTATTTGAATTTACATAATAAGGGAAGAGTGTCATCGCTCTTCAATTTAATTTAAAGGAGCAAGGATGAGCCACACCATTTTTCGATATTATAGCCCCAACTCTGACATTTTCATAGACAGTCTGTTTTCAGAGACAACACATCCATTGAGAGAGAAGACCTTCTCTATTAGAACCTTTCATTTCCAGTTATATTAGAGTTATGTTTAGAGCTCACAAAATATATACGAATCAATAAATTAGGAATTATTGGAAATACAGTTCATTTGATGTCCGCTCCATTGACTACAAAAGACATTTCCAAGAATTCTGCGGAAAGAATAGAAAATATTTTTCGAAAAATATATTGATTTCGCCTAAAATGAAATGATTTTCAAAAATGAGAAAATTAATTATTGAGCGGAACCGAGTATAGGGAGTGTTGGGAGGATTGACTCAATTTTAGTCTTTTGAAAAAAACAATTACTCAATAATACGATTCCGAATAATAATACGGTTTTCGTTCACTCTTTGCAATCGTTATTCAAATTTATGAATAAAATTTGTGTGGATTTTAACATTTTGTTCATTTTGTTTCCGAATATTCAGTCGACTGTAATGAATGTCAACACACCCCAAGTGAAGTGTTAGCCGCACTCAATACTCAGATGATGTGCTGACCCAGAATTTGATGACATTTTGCTAAGTATTGCCCTTTTCTTTGAAAAATCTTTGATAAGCAGTTTTTCATTGATTGAAAAATATATATAACTTTTCTCTCGATTTAAAGCTCGAAATGCATTAGATTTTGACTTCTCTTCACTTCTCTCTTCATTTGGAGCACAGAATTGACGGCATTTCCACTAAAATGAAAGTCCATTTAATTCGATGAAAAGTAACTGAGATAATGGGTTTCGCTTCTGCCTAAAGAGTCTATTGTTTAATATAGAGAACAGTTGTGTTATGTTAGCCCTAAGGCCTTGTTTTCAATTAAAGCCGATTCGTGTAATACACGTGACTTCAACTCATTGTATAAAATAGTTTTTTAGCGTTTGTTTGTTTTGACGTTCAATTCGTCATATTTATGATGTTATATAATGTTGACCCGACTTGAGTGGTGGCTATGAGGGTCGACACTACTGGCGATCGGCACTAATAGCACTTGAAGTTTGCCAGTAAGCTATGGGGTTGTCCTCATCGCTAAGTTGTCTGTTCTGACCTGTTTTGGAAATAACTGAAAAAGACTGTCAAATGTAATCCCAGAGCGGGTTCTCTTCACTAATACTATTTCTATTCTTTTTATATAATATAATATTGTGTTTGAAGTGAAGGCAATATTATAGATGTGAGTGAACTGTGCGAACGGTTTCTAATAGGAATGGAGTCAAGTCAAGCATATTCTGCTGTTCCTTCTCATTGTTATATTCGCTAAACTCTACGTTAATTCATTTTTTCCATACATAACACATAGGAATATATGGGAAAGCCTTCTGCCACTGCTTAGCCTTTTCTCACAAATAGGATAACATTAGACTGTTTTGCAGTTTTATATTTTCGGTGACAATATTTACCATAAGTAGAGACTCAAACAGTGGCTCAGATGGAGAGAGTCGGGCACAGGTCGATACATCGATAGAGTGAACAACGACTGCACAACCATTTATATTCTCATTTTTTTGGTTATTCTTAGTATTCTTGTACTGAAACTATCGAACGGTTCTCTCCGTTCGCAACGAAAGATCAAAATTTCGTTGACTTTTGTTTAGCCTTTCGTTGACTTTGTTTTCACATTAGAGTCTAGTCTGAGATCTCTGCTCACAATCAACTGATATTAGAGTCCTTACAAAAGCCATTTAAGAGCTGACAAAAACAATGGCACAGAATAAGTAATGATATGTAAAATCTAAACTTAACTGTCATCTTATTAGATAGACATTAGGGGTCGGCTATGAGGCTGTGCAAGAGCTCAGAGTGGAGTAGAGTTATGTTTGCAATGAGTTATGTGTTGTTGTTATCCTCTTTCACTTTTCCCAATACGTAATTCGATGTCTGACTAAACTGAAAGCCAAGAAATTATTTTGTTTTTCCTCTCAGACATTCCACTCTCTCTCTCTCTCCACTCGATTCTGTCCGACTTTTGTCTTCAGCCCTGACTCTGATGTAACTCATAGTTTCCATATTTAGAATATTCATAATATATGGCGACTCTGAATGTTTGGCTCGCGATCCCTGAGCTCTGGTATCATATGCTTTGATGCCTTCACTAACTGGCATCAGAGGCTGATTAGTGGCAGTGCCTGCGCTGGTCTAATGGTATGGTATGGTATGGTTGATAGTATTGCTGCCATTGTGTAAACAGAGGCAACTTTCAACGGCTTCGGTTCGCTTACTTAAACTTTGTTCTCTGTATTCAAGTTATGGCAGACGACGACGACTTGAGTGAAGCCAAACCAATTGCGACCCCCGTTAAGGTCATTCCCTGTGTCTCCGCTTTAATGGTTTTGAAAAAATTGTTTTCCTCTTTCGTCGGCCACTTCTCATCTGTTCTTATACTCGAATCCATGTTTTGCTCGCTTTTCAGCTAATATTCAATAGGAATACAGAGTATTATATATTAGCGATTGTCACAGATATCACTCTTTTGTATATATAGTCCACAACTTTAGAGCTAAGCATTGCTTTTCTTCAAATCCATTCAACCGAAAGACATAAATGTCTTTTGAAGTTAATTTAGTCGACATCCATACCATAGCATTGGTTGGATGGGCCAATGTATGCAGTCCTCTCCTATGATGTATATGAAGTCTATTGTCCTCTTCTGACTGCCTGGTGTTCAGAGCAACCATCAGTCCATTTGATGCGATTGTCGAACACATACTATTAAATAGGAGAACAACTCTTAGATATCCGTTTTATTCATGTTTTGTACTGAGTTTACAACAAAAAAATAAATCTCTTCTCTCCTCTCAATCGCTTTTATAACAAATTTTTCAAATAATTCAATTTTTTTTTTGCTATAAAAATATATTTCTAAATAGAGTTGATTCGCTTCTAATTATTTAGTCATTAAGTAACAGAGTTTCCTCTCTCCTATTTTTATGAGTTTTTCGGCATAAGATATACATCTTTGGGATCAATAATAATAGAGAATATTATTATTATTACTCGAGTTAACATTTCTTTGGCCCAATCAATGAATGGCTTCAAACCATAACACAGAGAGAGACGGCTTTAATATCGTTGTATTTAAAACAAAAATAGACTTTTTTAGTCGATATAATATATTTGAAAGCTTTTCTCAATTCAAAAGTAGTGAAAACAGGAGTAATAGGAGTGTGAAGTCAGTGAACACTTTCGTTATGTCAACTGATTTCAGTGAATGAAATATCAAAAGTGCGAAAAATGCAATTTTTTCTGTCGTCTCCACAAAGTGAACGGTAGGAGCAGTGGATGACTCGCGTCTCGGAGTCGATTGATTTATTGAATCACCAGCAGATCCATCCATATCTATATATTTTGCCTTAAACTCCCTGTAGGTCTGAGCTCTCGATTGTTTTCCCCTTATTTTCTATATTTGACTTTCGACTCAATATTCTCTTCATTTCTATGTGTGAATCGAATCAGAGATTTGGAGACATAACTGTCCGCACAATACATATATCGATGTTTGACATTATTCTTATTAGACTTCTTCTGGTTTGTTATGCTCTCCCTTTGGCTCATCCATTGAGATGTATTCATGTTTATGTATGAAATATGTTTTGCCATTAGAGGCCAGTCATCTCTAGAAGAAAGCCATGCGATGACTGCACAACAGTTGCCTTACCATTAGGTTTACCATTGAATTGATTCAAATATGTAGAGAATATGCAAAACTTATTCACATTATACACGAGCCATGTCTGGAGACTCCGCACAGAAGAGTAGAGCTCCCAAACAGTTGCTCACATTTTTTTTGAAAACCTTAAGAAAAGATGAGAAATAATGGTTGTGCTCCGTATATATCGCAGATGTGGTGTCCAAATGGTTGGCAACAGTACTAACAGTTGTTATCATCTCTCTTATTGAGTTCCCCCAATAGTGTCGTTCAGAGTGAGTGAGATGAAGGAGAGGTCACCTTTTCTTATACGCGAATCAATAAATTAAAAATATTTCACAAAATAAAACTCCATTTTATGTCTTCAGACCATTGCTTCTTAAAAGACATTTTTTGGTGAATTCTTTGGAAATTCTCTGAAGAATAAAAGTTAAATATTTATGTCGACTATATTTTATTGATTTATTTACGAATATTAGACTCAGAAAAATATTATAATTAATTATTCAGTGCTACTCAAGGCTGGGATGACATAACACTCGTATTAATCTTAAAATTTTAATATAGATTTCACCAAAATATCGAAAAATATAAAAATTTCGAAATATTTTTCGCATATTTGAGAAAATCAATTATTGGATAAATGGGTTTAATTGTGAATTAAGTGAATCTCCAATTAATTGCAACTCATGTCCGAACTCAACCTCTTTTTCATATCAGTAATGATTTGAAATTAGTTTTTAATCTCCAACTCATGCACTCAGTTATGACATCCAATAAATTTTCGGTTAATTTTAATTTAAATTCAATCAAAAAATTATTTCAAACATTAATTTGAGGCAAACAATAAGGAAATGCAATTCAAGAGAATGTTTGAGAATTAGACGGAATTTGATTCACCACTAATTGAGTCATTTATTTGAAAGAAAAAACAATCTTTCGATTAATTGTTCCCGAATATTATGTCAATAATAATCGAGGATCTAATTAGACAGCTGTTAGACAAAGAGCTGTTTGAATGCAATTTATTTCAATGACTTATGTTTTGTTCACATTTTTGTCAACTAATGCGAGAAAATATTTCTATTCAGAGGCTATTTGTCTGACATTTAATGAAATGAATTTTTTTTCGCTCCAAATAAATCATAAAACTTAATATTTTCGTACAAATCGATGGCTGAAGACAAAGGAATGCCTTTTAATATGTCTAATAGTTTTGTAGTAAAATATTAAGTTTTGTTGAATTTTGATTCGAGGCAATCGAGTGATTGATTGACAATAATGTTGTGCAAAACGATATTAATCTAATGATATGACAATATATTCAAAACTTATGTAATATTTTAGTCTTTTTTAACGGCAAAGACATACATATCACGGCGTGAATCGGATGTTAAGCAAAGAAAAGTTTCGCCAAAATATTGATCCGAAGCTATGCTAATCCAATTCACACATAAATCAACTCTTCGGTTGAGATCCAAATAGTTTTTCTGGAATAAGAAATTTTTGAATAATATATAAAAATTCAGTTATAAACCAATTGAACGCTTATAAGTTATAACAGTGAATGCAAAATATGAAAGACTTTTCACAAATCAAACGTTGAATTTAAAGTTTACTTTAGGTTTTAGTTTTATTAAACTGTTGTGGAATCAAAACCAATGGATTCTCTATTCAAAGAATATCTGAGAATATTCACCAAAAAATATATTATAATTCAATGAAAATATTATTCCGTTTGCTATCAAATTGAAGCCAATATTCCTTTATTTTTATTCTATTCCTTATTCAAAGGGTTTTCCACTTCTGAAGTCCCAAAACGGTTATTCTGTGCGACAGAAATGTTGTCTGACTTTTTGACATTTTATAGGTTCGCAAAATTGAGTGTATTTTGCATTAAAATCAAAATGAATTACTATCAGTGATGACCTTTAAAACTGATTTAACGTTTGGCTCTTTTATTATTCAACACAAACGCAAAGATCAGTCTTTTATTTTGGGCCGAAAACGGGTTTAGTCTGTGCTCGGAGTCAATCCGTTTTACTTGAATGCAATTATTTTAAATTTTGTTGAAACAAAACGAAAGAAATAAAATTTATTTTTGTTTCGGATTATCGAACAAATGGTCAGTTTTTGAGCCAAATTCAAGAAGTCATTCATCTTTTGAGTTTAGAAATTGTATTCTCAAATGGTTTCAATGTTTTATTCTGAATATCAATTGGATTGAAAACAATCAATTGTATGGCAAATGTGGGCCAAATGTGGGCCAACCGGCTCTTTGTTCGCAATAAAACATTGAATCAAAAGACTGCTCTTCATTACAGCACTGATCGCCAAAATATAGCACTCCTTCTATTCTGTGAGTAAACCAGTCGACAAAGATATTGATTTTTGTCTCAAATACAGCACAGGGAGGAGAGAGAGAGAGAGAGAGAGAGAGAGCGAGAGAGAGAGCTTCAAAAATAACTGTTAGGTTAAGATTGATTTTGGAAGCCTTTTAAAAACCGAGAGCACAAAACTAATGAGATATTTTTGAAGGCAAAAAATTAAATTAAATTGTTACATTTTTTTACTCAACAGCAGAGATAACGAGCGCGAGTTTAATCAACAAAGAGGAGTGGGCTATAGTGGGCTCAATAATAAAACTAAGAGCAGATAACAGACTCTAATCGCTGCCTTTTTATGCAAAGAAAGAGATTAAAAATGAATTTTCAATGAATATAACACTTTTTGAAGTCTAGTCACTGAAAATTATGTTTGAAAATATTGCAGACGTTTTGTTTGACTAAACGATTATTTAATGTTTTATGACATGTCATTCATGCCATTCCTGGTCACTGCACATCAATTAGACTTTTGATTCAATTCGCACTCAGAATCCACTCTTCCCTCTCCTCTCTGTCTCTATTAAAAAGTTCTTTTATTTTTGATTAAATATATTTGAGTTTTTTCTTTAAATTTCTGTTTTCACATAAATTATTCATTTTTTTCATTTCAAAATTTTCGGCTTTCGATTAGATCTGCGAAGAAATGTCTTATTTTGTTGGTTTCCACTCTCATTGCACTCCGACTAAAAGCCAAGAGAAATATATTTTATGTGTTTATTATCTTTCTATTCGTTGACTTATGGCTTAAGATGAGAGGAGGCCTGACATCAGCTCAGACTGAAACTTAAAATTTATTAATTTAATTGCAATCTCTGTTTGGATGTGTTTTTCTTTATAAATGCGTTCATAAGTGAAGACTAATTGTGATATTATTTTGATTTTGAATCTCAAGTGGAAATACATGAGATCTTATCGTTTGCTTTGACATCAAACTTAGTGTTCAAACGTTTTGCAGACAAAACTCCTGAGAAAGTCGTCACAAAAATATGTGAAAATAATTTTCAAATTAAGATTCTTTATCTCAAATGGGTTTTTGTGGTCACCGACAGCAGTAATGACTAAACGAATGGAGAAATAATTTTTATTAGAAATTGATTTGTTATTAGTTGTGGTCACAAATGTTTTGATGGAGAGGTTGTGAAGCAGAACAACATTTGAATCAATGCCTCATTTATTTATAAGTGTAGTAAAACTCCTCTAACTTTGGACTGGAATCGAAAGAAAAGTTTTTCTGGTTTTCTGGTTCTCCATCTCTTCACTCATAGAACAGATGCAGACCTTCTCAGCAAATATGGCTCTACTTTTCGGTCACTAGTATTGCAATTCTAGTGAAGCACAGCATAACATAGAAACAAAAAAAACAACACTAAGCGAACACCTACTGTACTGTCATTACAATTATAGACATTTGCAGTTTATGTATCATTTAATAGCATTGGTAGAGGACTGGCAGGAGAGCACTCACACCAAAGGCTCGGGTCTTATATTCTGTGAAACACATTTGCATTCTATAGCGCACAGCCTTCTAATGCATTTCACTTGTGTTTCACTCAATGAAGTTCATGGCATCAAAATTATTAGATGATTGCCAGCACTGATCGTGACATGCATTTGGCAAAACTCGAGAGGACAGACTTTCGAGAGCGTCTGTCCTGCAAATGAAAATATAGCCGTATTTTTAAAGTCGTGGTTCTGTCACTAAAAAGCTAATAATAATGGGTTTGAGTGCGAGTTAGCCGTTGAGCCTATTCTCGTGGGTATGTCTGAGCTTAAGATTTCACGGCATCCGCACTGCCCTGTCTGTCCTCTGGTACGCCTCACTCTCTCCTCTTTAAATTGAATCAAAAGACAAAACCTCGTGAAGCAGTAAATGGCGAATAACTAGTTTGCCATAAGAGAGGTCTCGACTCTCATTGTTTTGTATGAGTGTTGGCTCAGCTCTTCATTCACGCAATGCTCAGAGATGTCTAAATGTAAGTCAAACACAGCACAAGTGTAGGGCTGGTATTGTAAACATTTGCCGAATGCAGAGATTCCCGTTTTTTTGTTGCCTCACTTGTGCTCCGATCAGACATTGCATACAATTCTGTCAATAGATGTATAATAATAGTTGGAATGCAATCCCATTTCATACCATTCCATAGCTTCGGTGTGTGTTTAGGAACTCATTCGGAAACAATCCTCTAATGACTTAATACATACTTATCTTATGAGTTGCTGTTTGTTATATAATATATATAATAATTTATTTTTATTTTTTATTTTATTAGAGAAGAAATCGATTGCGAGAAATGGTAATCAAACCAAGAATTCTATGACTTGTTATAAATGTTTGATATGTTGTTTGCTATGAGAAGAGCCAAAAGAGAGCAGAAGAGAGCAAAGGAGACCAAAATCGAGATTTATTAAAATATTTACCATTCAAAGCCTTAGCGATTAGTTTTGGCACAACTGCACAGACGAGTCACTCATTTAGTTGGAAGAGTTATATTGGCACAGAATGGCACAGAATCGTCAGTATTTACAGTATTTGATGCAATCGTTAATTTAATATTGAATCGGCTCTCAATGCAAACCAAATGAAACGATGATTCGCTTCAGACGAGTGTTTCCTCTTTAGATCCCAGTCTTGTCTTATTTTCTTATTTCAGTTGCAATTTTCTCTTCGTTCACATTTCAATTCCCTTTTGGCTGCCAGTGCTGTGCAGTGCTCTGCTCTATGGCTGTGCTCACAAAGGCATACAATTGCGTGATTTTCAGTGCTTTGCATTGCATTCGCCCAAAGCTATGATAATTTTCATTTATGTTCAGCTCTTTTATTATAAGACCAATAGTTTGAATGTTTGAAAGTGTTATTTCGTCAATCAATACACAAATACCTCTATTTTTCGTAATTATATTAAAGCATACATTAGATTATAGCCCAAAATGACCCCACTCTTCACAATGGTCTAACACAACCCCAGAACTACTCCTCTAATGATACGTTATTTTATTATCATTTGATGTATTTTAAGTGTTTGGTTTCACAGCAGCCGTTCCTCAGCCCTAAAAAACTTTAGTTTGGTATCACATACTCTAGACTTGGATTACAGACAATGTATTCACTCTGTTATGCCATACATTTGCTCTCACTTTCCACACAATCCGAGTCTTTTTTTTATCCCAAAAGCTTTGAATTCATTGCTAAAAATCGATACAAAATTTATACCAAAAGCTTAGAACCGAATATTGAGTGAGAGTTGTGTTCTTCAAAACCAAATCTCAATATTGTTTGCAAATAACAAAAACAACAGACGTTTCGCCAAAAGTGTAATTAATTTCGTCAAAAATATTGAGTGCAATGAGTTTTCAGATATGAAACCACTCTTTTTTGAGTATCGATTTTCCAAGAGTTGAATAGAGAACAGAAATTATTCATCAGGGAATCTATTAGTTATGAATAATGTAATTAATTATATTGTGAGAACCCATTCCACCGGAGCATTGATTATCTGATACCAGAGTTGGTATAACAATAGTCCCATTCATACGATTCATACGTTTTTTCAATGACTTGAAGTTAAGGCAATTTGAAGAATAAGTTGAGAACAGACTATATTTAGTTCACAAATATATTAACATAAATATAATATTCGTTTGGATGTATGCAAAACCAACTCTCCATTCATCTAATAGTGAGTGAACTCTAAGCTTATGTAATGTCGAGGCAAACAAACCCAGCAATTAGTCGGCACTGATTATTATTCTGTGGGGGAATCACACCATTGTCTGAATGGGAAAAATATTTTTTTTTGTTAACTCCAATTGGATTGCATTCAAATCTGATTGTGATTTTCAGGTGCCCTCAGATCAGAGCATAAGTTGGCAGAAAATACTTCAAACAGAAAATATTCCTAAAATACTTCAAACAACGAATTTAATATATTTTTTCATCTTCTCTGAAATGAATTAAATCGAAAGCGAGAAACAAAAACAAATCAAGAATTGATTTATTGCCACGAAATGCAAAAATTGTATAAAAATCTAAACACACTTTCAATTTGAGTCTCTCTTTAGTGCTTTAATCAGAAGAAAACCGGAGGGAATCCCCAAAAAAGGCTGAAATTGGTGGAAATATATCCCAGGAGTAGCTCATGTTTTCTATGCTCTAATAGTGCTGCCGTTCTCCTCATCCAAGAGCCAAAAGTCTGTGCCTCACTCTCATCATAGTCTGTGCTCTTTTGGTCTTTTGTGGCAATCGTTAATGCAGTTCTCCTCCGGTGCTGTGAAGGGCAGGCCTTAGACCGCAATGCCATCACATTCTACTTCATTATATTATACGACTCTTTAGTTGTGCCCAATCTTTATGTCCATTAACCGATTGATTGGCGCCAATACATAGACTTCAATATTGGAAACTTCTACTGATTTCAGTAGAGTTCGTGCGGTTCACGAATTTATATGTTTTTCTTCGCAATCAATCCATTGGCAGAGGACTAGACTTAGCGCTCAATTTCGGTCACAATTCTAGTCATTGCTCTTATTTTTGCTCAATATATGAATGAAGACTATTTGTCATAAACTACTCTATTTGTTTAGTCATGATTTTCTTGGTTCCCATTGCGCTCAACAGACGCTCTCTCTATTAGTTGGAAGCAATTCCTCTCCGACTGGTTCAGCACTGGTCGCTGTCTTTGCTTTACTTTCCTTCTTTAGTTGTTTGACTAATTTGTCTGTCGAACACGTATTTCCTGAGACGAGCCATCATTACAGTGGAAAACAAGCAGTTCTGCAGTTCTATACGATTCTGTGGAACAACAGTATTGTTCATCACTTGTATGGTTGGCTGTCCACTAGTAGTGGTGCTGTTCACTACTGTTGAGAACGTTATAGTCGTAATAATGTCACTGATTATCCCTAACGTTTACGATCTTTTGTCGTCTTTCTCTTATAATACCATTTGATAAACAGAGAGTAGGAGCCATCACTTGAGAAATGTGTCCAATTTTACAATATATTCGGTAATTGTTTTGTTTTATTCGGTTCCCATATTCTGTTCGCCTCCTTTAGCCTCTGTTAGCCTCTGGTGACACACAAACGCATAAATTTCTTTGAGAGTACACTTCTATTACAAAACTTATGATAATATAAACTATTTTTTCGCGAATATTGCTTTTGTTTTGAGCCTTCGGGTAGTTTATAGTCGAACACAAAAAACATTTGCAATGAGAGGAAAACGGATCGAAAGCAGAGCCTTAGCCATAGCCAAAGCACAGCCACTTGTGTCACAAACATTACTATTTAATGCAATGTTTTGTTGCATAAAAACACTTTTGTTTTCTCTACACTAAAAAACATTTGAGAATTTGCAAAAACTGGTGCTTTCATTCCGTGCTATTCTGTGCTGTTATTCTATGTGTGCTATACTTCCAAGACTTGTATTTCGTATTTTATTTATTGCCACCGGTTTTATGAGTTGAACGGATATTCGACTCGAGCCCTAAGCCCTGTGCATATATGTTAGGCTACCATCACTTTTCTTCATCTATTTTAGACGATTGTAAATCCCTTTTTTCTTAGAGTCATGTCTTAAATTTCTCTGTCGACCACATATTCTTCCACTACTTCCCCAACAAAGACAGAGACAATGGATATGAGGCCTCAGTTCACTCAGAGGACAATGTTTGGCAATAAAATTAATGAGAGTTACGACAAATTCAGTAATCAATTGCAAATTTATTGTCATCTTTTTTGATACTATTTATGAGATTATTCTTTGTTTCTCATCTAAAACGACGACAATTTATATTTGCCTTCAATTTGTTTTATGTCTTTCCTAACAGAATAAGGAAAATGCGTTTGTTTTTTGACTTTTCAAATACCAGTCATTAATATTTGTTTGAGAAAAAAATTGGCTCAAAATTTATGTTTTTTTCGAGAGTTTTTGTTTCGCAAAAAACATTTTATAATAAAAGAAATTACGATAAGGAAAGTGAAACAAAAGACTTGAGTCAAACATCAGTCAAATGGAAGCCTAAAGTTGTTTGCGATGAAAGGACTTCTCTTTATTCTGTTCTTGCAAAAGCTTTTTATTTTTTGACTGAAATATGAGGAAAAGTTATAATTTTCTCCAAGAGTTTTAATCTCAAACAATAGACATTTCGGAAAATTAATCAAAATTAGTCACATTCTGAGCCAAACTAATAGTCGGGTGAATAGGGCTCTAAAGCCATCCATAAAGTGATGATTCGCTCTCTTTTTGGTTCGGAAACAAAAGCCGTTGGGATTCATAAGAATCGTAATGAAAATAACCGCAAATTTCTATCCAAAGCCTAAATATGAGAGAATTAATCGAATTTCTCCGAAAAGTTATATTTCTTAAGACAATAACTACTTTTGTGTTCAAAAATTTAGATATAAATCTACGGAAAGTCATATAATTTTTAATGAATTCCACTTAAATACATGAAATGCAATAAAGGAATTCATTATAATCTCTGGGATCGAGTGATTGCAACAAAAATCGTAATCTAAACTAAGAAACAATTTTCAAATAATAATTGCATTTAAATTTTGATTGAAATTTGGGCCGATTTGGGTTAAACTCAACAAAAATATTCTTAGTCTTCAATATTATTACCCAAATGTAAATTCTTTTGCCAATGAATTTCAATGAAATGGAAATAAACAAAACCCAAAATAATTTAACGGATATATGTCTTATGGCTGGCCTTTCATTGGTTGGACTCAAAGCAATCGATGTTTAAGTTTATAAATATCTCTAACAATGATCTCTTCAAACATCAAATTTATTCATGTTTTCCAAGACATGCAATTGATGTTAATTTTATTCTCATCTTTAGATCAATGATATGAAGTTTTCACATTGTATTGTGTCTGAGGAGTAGTGGCCACCCATGGATATCCTTTGAAGAGCTAATCACACGTTCAATACATTGCAATACTGTTTTGTAATTCTCTGTTCTTCGCATTAAATGTGTGACAGAAGTGACGGAATTCGCGAAAATAATCGATTCATTCAGTGATTCATTCGCTCGAGTTTTGCATAAATAAGAGTCACATTCATCGAGATTAGTGTCGATTAGAAATAACAGCTCTTAAGCCTCGGATCCAAATGTATATAATTAGAAACCAAATGATATAATAAATGAAATTTTCAGACAAATTGTCAATAAAATTATGTGAAATGTTTGAAATGGAAATTCTTTTGCAACAAAATCAATAGAAAACGCCTTTAAATGAGTCAACTCTGTATTGTGCGGTACTATTCTGTGCTATGTATGTCTCGATTGGATTCAAATCTACTATTTTATTGTCGATTCATTCACTTTGAATGATATATCGGTAGTAAAAGCATTTGCAAGTTTGTAATAGAGATAAGGGCATTTTTTATACTTTCTAAGAACAGAATAAAGACATTTTCCGATGAATAATGACTATTATATGAGTCTGTAGTCCCCAAAGAGTTTGAGCCCATTTTGATTGCTTCACACCCTTTAAGAGAACAAATTCTGAGACACAAACACAATATCGTTATCCGAAACTCAATCTTCAGCTCCACTCCAATAGTGATTCAACAGAACATCCCTTCAAATCGTTTGACTCGTTTTTCAGCCAAACAAACATCTCTTTAAACGACTCGAAGTTAGACTCGAAGTTAGTTTACATTTCTATTTAGAGTCCAATCTTTAGAAAATCGTTGCCATCGAATCGATTTTCCTCTTGTCGTCAGGTTTTCCACAAATCTTCGGGAAATAGTTATATAAAGAAATTAATAAAAAGTAGAAAATCAAATAAAACGGAAAATTCAGACCAAATAAAAGCCTTTTTTCGGATCAATGAGTCGTTGACCCGAAAAATATGGGAATTAAAGTAAAACTGAAATGATTTTCACTTTACGTGAAGTCGACGTAAAAAATTGCACTTGTTAATTAACATATCAATGTTGGACTAATTAATACGATATTTCAAATATTTATTCTTGATTTTTCAAAACTTATAATTCATTTTTGTCGAGGAGAGCCTCAAAACCGAACATTAAAATTAATGTCAGCTATAAATTGGAGTTTAATTTAATTAAAAGCATTTTTTCTGTTTTGGCTAATAATTGGCTTTTAATTAAATGCTTGTGTTTTGAAAGTAATATATTTTTTTTACTCTCGAAAGAGTATATAAACAAACTTTAAGCTCAGTTTCTAACCCGAAGTCATATTTGAGTTTATGGCAAATGGTTTGCAAAACCAAAGTGTAATGAATATACTCTTCGGCACAGAATATATGGTATGAATAAAAAACAGTATATCTTTTGGGTTCAATTTTTTTTAATGGCAGTGCTATTCATCTGATATCTTGACTGCGACACTGTTTTACAACCAGATTAAGGCAGCAAAATCTTCTTTACAATTGAGTCAACCATGAATTACAAGTAGATCATAGCCGTGAGCAGTTGAGCAAGCTAGATTACTCGCAACACACAAATGAAATTTTAATCTCCAAAACACGAAAATATAATTAAAATAAAGTTTGAAAGTCTTTTCATTAATACAGAAAGAAATTAGTCAAACAAAAAGAGAAAATTAGAAAAAGCCAAGGCTTGTAATAATGTTGTACCATGGTAACAGAGAAACTTGAATTCTCGATTCGTGAAGCACTGAATCCCGTAATAATATACTTGGATTTTCCGGTTTTGAATTGATTGACAACAATAGTAATTATTATTTCTCTGTTATTATTATATTAAAAACGAATGTATAGTAAAGTATTTGAATTATTGAATATAAAACCAGAAATGGTTTACCAAATAGAGAGGGTTTGGGTGAACAGAATAAGAGATGCGGTTCTCGAGAAAAAGCGGTTTCCATCTAATGAAAGGAGTGTTTGTATATTTCAATTGTGAAATCAGAGGATAATATTCACTCAGAAAGAAATGTTTTGGCCCTCGGCTTGAATTTTAAGAAAAAAACACAAATTTCTAATCTTTGAAGTTCTGAATATCTGATGAAAAGTCAAACGAAAAACTAATTTCTTTATTTCCAAGTCTTAAGTATATGAAAACAGAGAGCAAAGAGAGGGAAGGAATCGCTGGAAAACAAAAAGTTATGTAAAACTCTTGTTTGTAAATATTCAAGAGTTAATTAATTTTGAGGAAAGGGAGAAAAATTCAAAAGCAAACAATGAAATGCAATACACTTTTGTTTGGAAACGTTTGATAAGTCGATAAAATATCGTTTATTGTTAACCATTTCGAAGCAACGGATCATAAAATACTGATTAAACTTATAATTAATAATTGTATCGTTAGTTACCAGAAATTGTTTAACTATTAATCTAATAAACAATTTTTGCGATACATTTCATTCTTGGAGATACTTAACGTCTCTTTAATTGTTTTTTGATTCAAATTTTGTCTCAAACTTTTCCATTTATTTTGTTATTAATTGATTATAATTTATATCTTATGAAACATATTATATAATTATCACAACTTTTTGAGCGTAACTTTTGCTCAGAAAAAATCGTTTTAATCAAAAATCGAGTGAAAAATTGATTTCTATTAATAACTGTTCCAAATATAATAACTGTGTTTCCACTCAATGAGAATGAATTAAACATAAACTCTGAAAATCAGATCAAAAAACTATTTTATGTGTTGAGTCTCAGCGAGAGATTTACCCAAAAAACTAAAACAACAGATCCAGAGCTGAAATCCCAGATTCAAAATCGCAAAACTGATAAGTGCTTTAACTGACAAGTAGTACACCTTATCTCTAAAATAACATTTCTATCTTCAGTTCAATCAAACTTTAGCTTCAAATTGACAAAAGTGTGGATGAGTTGTGAGTCAGGGCTCAGCTCTTTTTCTTGATGGCTGACGCGAATAACTCATTGAGTGTTTCCAATTGTTTCGGTTGCATTGTCAGCGGTCGAGACCCCGAACGCGTCAATAGATCTATTGACTTGCGCTTAGCGTTTAGTATGGGCTCCCGGGACACAACCGCCGGTTCCTTATTGTCGTAGTCTAAGTATAAGCCTTTGTATCCCATATAAGGACTAATAACCAAAGCTGTCAGCGCCTCGATATGTGTCTTGTTTTTGGTCGGAGGATAGGACTCGTAGACACTCTGGAGGACTAAAAGCATATGCCTTATGTCGGAAGAAATCTCTGTCTTTTGATTAACCAAATTATTCAGATTCTCTTCAAAACTGGTTTTAAAAATAAGTTCGTCTCTGAAGGCAATGAGTGTTGTTTGACGTATAGTTAGCCCACACTTGGACTTAACCCTAAACAGAATAGAGTCCAAAACAGGTAATATGTTTGCGAAAAAATGAGCCCAGAGTTCACACAAGCCATCCATGAAGTCGTCGCATGAGTTAACTTTGTCCCTAAGAAAAGCCATTCCCTTCTTCAACATTTGACTTTTATAGCGGTCGTAAACAAAGGAACCGATATTAGAGTCCAACAGATTTCGTACGTTTTCGTGAACGTTAGCCAAAGTGTCGCTCCTCAGCAATATTGTACCCGACTCTTGAAATATTTCCAGAATTGCGTTCTCCAGTCCTAACCAGTCTTTAGACTGCGACGAAATCGAGCACTTGAATTGACTCTGGTCAATATTACCCAAACAGATAGTCGAGTAGTTTGATTGTCCATGATGGAACAGATCAATCTCCGAATGGATATGTCGTCTCTGGACAGAAGTCGACCGAATTTCTTTGACCGCTTGTGATTCGGTTGTCTCCAAGAATTTACGCAACGGTTTCCAATTCAGCGAAGAGTTGGGAATCGATGTCCCCTTTCGTGGCATTGAAACTAATTTATAGACAAAATAGTGATTGTCTTCGAAAATGAATTTAAAATGAAATAAATTAAGTGACACTCACTTGAAGTGACTTCACTTCTGTGTAATAAATGTCTAAATAGATATGTTTTGTGTTTTATTAGAGTTGAAAATAATTATGTTTATGATTGAGAGTCAAATCGACAAACAATTAGATGTTTGAAAAATTTTGAGTAGAGATAAGATAGCGTTTGATTAGAAATGAATCAAAACTGAAATTAAGGTCATTTCAGTGAAATACTCCGAACACAGAGTTATCAGGAATAATATTTTTCACACATTTTCTGTCCCTAATATTCAAATCGCAAATTGAGTGGAAAATAAAATTATCTAATAATTGAAAAATACCCCAAAACTAGTAGTCATTGAAACAGTTTTCAAACCATAAACATTAGGCCTGAAATTGAAGCTCGAGTTTCAAAGTCTAAGAATTTATTATTCTATGTGTTTATGACATTAATTTTCATACATCTATGCGCTGATTACGGGGCAGCCCTGTTATGCTGTGCTCTTATACTGTTGCTAATTGTGAAGACAATAATAAAAAGTTTTCATAAAACATATTAAATATTTCATTTGATACGAAACCCATAATTTATAATTCTCCTTGATTATAATACCTCTTAAACGCAATTTTATTGTTTGAATAAATTTGATTCCTAATCACTTTTTGAATATAATGGGACCGAATAAATAAAAAGACAACTTTTAATTTAAATCCAATTTGTTTGGAGAATAAATGACAATAAATTGCTGTTTAAATAACGTTATACTCAATGGTCTATATTTAAGTCTTGATATCCTTTTCAACTCAATTTTTTCGAAATAATGAGCTGAGTTCGCAAAAATGCTCCTGGTGATAAGACAAGAAAGGAGTCACGAGCTATCTATAGGCTTATATAATATTTCTAATTTTAAGAATATATTAAAAACTTATTGAAAACCACTTTTCTCAGTAGAATAGAAGTTATCGAAGATATTGACCCAAATTGTGTCCAAATTGGAAGCAATAGTATAATAATTATCTCATGAAATACATCTGAGGAACAAAATGTTCACATAATCTCAATATTCAATAGTTATTAATAGTCTGTTAGTTGTGTGCAAACAATCTATAAATTGAAACAAAATTGAGAATCAATTACTGATTATATCGTTTTTTATATTGACTCCGAACCAAAAGCAACAAAAATTATTATATAAAACGGCAAAAAATTGTAATCACGTTCACAAAACTCAACCATTTGGAAAAGTTTTTGATTAAAGTCTTGAAAAAGTTTTTCAACTTTTTCTTTCTTCGCTGTCTTTCAAATGATAAATAAAGTAAAAGTTGTTTAATATTCTTATCAAATATTTTTCTTTTGGATAATGACTTTAAATTTCCACAAAATTATTGATTTTAATGCTTTTTGTATTTGTTTTTCATTTCGGAGCCTTTCTATCGATCTTTTGTCTCATTTTAATGAATTTCGAGTATTTATTAACGAAAGTTGAAAATCAAAAAATTAATTAATTAGTTAATTAACGAAATATTTGTTGAAATCGAAAACTTCTTTCAAGAAAAACATTTTCTAATTAAATAATTAATTCCAAAGAAATTGAATTTTTCAGTCAAAATGATTAAAGTCTTTTGAGGCACTCGTGAAGAATAGGACATTGAGTTCAGTTTGAAAATTGTTTTAATTAATCAAAAGAGCGAATGAAATAACAGTAAATGAATGAGTGTTTTAAAGAAAGCAATTTTTTCCGAAAATTCCTTCAAATACCTATGAAATGGCACTTAAATACACTTTTTAATTGATTAAATCATTTGTTATTTTAGGGAAAGCCTTGCCTTTGACAGCACTCTATGCGATGCAATGAATGCAATGAATACAAAACGTTTATAATAACATTTGTGTTGAGCCCAGAGAGCAAACGAACTTATAATAAACTGTGATATGAATTATCAGAGATTTAAATCGATTTTATATATTATTTCATTTTTAAAAAGCGGTTTTAATTTTTAGATAATTTATACGATTGTTGAGAACATAAAACGGATTTCCAAAGCGTGAAAACTATAACCTCAAACATCAAACTAATTATAATTGATGTATAATCAAAATTAATGTCAGGGTTGTCTAACTTCTTTACAACCAACTTAGCATATATTTACCAAGCAATTTAACAAACATAGCCATGGGGGTGTTGGGCCAAATCACAACTTGGTTTTCCAAATCGATGTGAACTCCATTCTGAGCCATGAATTATGCTTAGCTTTGAATAAATTTGAATAGTTTTGGGGGGTCTTCGGGCAGATAATAACCTGTCTTGATGCTTTTCCAGTAGATAACCCTGCATATCTTTGTTGATATAATACTTTATCAATCGATAACTTTTTCACCACTTTTTCTGTCATTGATTGGCGAATAAAAAGTAGTTTAAAAAGTTTTTCAATCCATTAATTAATGGCATTAACGGCACTCAACTCCTAAGTGTTTCAGTTGTGAGAAAACTATTTTTCAATTAAAAAATTGTTAAGTTTTTCAGTCCCGTTGTGTTGCAAATGTGTGTGAAAAGGAACGCGTAATAAAAACCCAGTTTTCAAGAAATCAATAAATAATTTCAATATATTTTTTTATCACTCGCTTTGGCGGAGAAATTAATGCCAAGTGTTTAGTGTTTAGAAAATGATTGCATTGAGTTTCGAGTGAATGCTTCGCTTCCAATGTTTAAGATATTTATTTTTTTGATTAAAAATTTCAGTCAAAATAGAGTATATATCAAATACAAGGAAATAAAGTGAGTGAAAACTGAGTAAATCAAGTTTTTCCTATCATAGACGATATAAATTTCTTGAAACACTAATTAAGATAAATTAGAAACCTCTGAGGTTTAGATGGTTTCCATTGATATGATCTTTCGTTTAACAGCAAAAGTGAAATTAATACTGAAATTGAGATCTGATTCGCCTTTAATTTCTCATTAATAGTAATTTTATGTCAAAACATATTAGGAGATAATCAGAACTCTTGGTTCTAATCGATGGCATCTCCACTGATCACCAAAGAGAGCATCAATGGACTGGTGGTCATCACAAATAACAAGTCTCCGAGAAATAGATTTCATGAATTATTTATTCTGTTATTAAGTAAACTCTTATTCTCTGCGTTTAATTACTCCGCAATTGTAATGAAAATGGCTTTACATAAGAATTAATGCAAATTCGTTGAGTAGTTCAGACATTTCCTCCACTGTTTCCTCGAGTGTCTAAAATTGTGAAATATTTAATTGTTTTATCAGTAAATAAATAATAATTATTATAATAAGCCATTTGTGTCAAGTATTATGAATTGGATTGCGATGTAAGTTAAGAGACACTGATTTGGAGATTGCAATCAAACTAAAGCTCTTCTAATGTTATTACAGAACAACTAATTTAGTTTTGCTGTTTGTCTATCGACAGAGTCCTATGAAAACTAATGTTACGCTCAAATAGGAAAACAAAATAAATTGCATTAAGATTTGCCATCATTTGAACGAATCAACAAAATATAGTCTGAGATTCAAACGACTAAACAAATGCATTGCTTTTCGATAAGAACTTTAATTTTGATTAAAGACAATACCGATTGCAGTGCCAAACATTTTCTCACATTTAGGATTAGGTTTGGCCTCAAACTGTTTGCTTAGCCGTCTTGTGCTCTAATAGTTAGGCAGTGTCTAAGTTATGGATTCACATTATTGATTAGGCTCTGGTGGATAGGATAGGCATAGGATAGGCCTCTCTGTATATTCAGTGTTTCATTCAATTGTAATTTGAGTTTGCTTTTAGTGAACAGATGTTTAAACTTTATTGATTTCAAAGACTTTTTCATTAAATAATTCAATTATTTGTTAGCTTTTATTCATTCAGTTTTTTAGATTCATTTACTTTTATTTTATTACTCGAAAAGTAATCAATTTTTTCACTCGATTTTCGAAACTTATTTCCATTTTTAATATTCCGATTCGATTCCAAGAAATCGATATATTTTTGAAAAATTTTATACCCCATCATAAATATATGAGAGGTCTCCCAAACAAGTCGTTCCAATGAAATATATATCGAAGAAGTTTATAGGAATTGCTTTCACTCCGAAACACAGCCAACAATCAAATGGTTTTGCTTTTGAACCCAATTTTATTGGCGATCGCTTTTAATGGTTATAACTTATAATAATAATAATAATATTTATAGTTATTGTGATAATAAGAAGAGTAAGAGTTTTGACTCTCGAACACAACAATACACTGTTTTATATGATTTAGAATATACTGTTCCTCTCTATTCCTCTCTATTCCTCTCCATTCCTCTCTATTCCTCTCTATTGCTCTCTTTTGTCTTCCCCTTCAATATGAGAATCACATCTCATTTTATTTGTGTTTTATGTCTCGAGTTTTGTTGCTTTAGTTGGCCTTTGATTTGGATTTTGTTAACCTTTTTGTTGGATTTGCTCTTAATTTTCTACTTTAATGGCTTATAATAATAATAATTATCGTTATTTTTATTTATTTTATTTATTATTATTCTCTGATTAAAGCGTAACTCAGACGTGAATTATTGGTTTAGTTTAGATGTTTGGCTCCTTTTTTAGAAAATAACCAAAATTTATACTCTTTTTTATTTAAAATGTATTTTTCAAACTCTTATCTCAAAAGTTGGTTCAGATTAAGGTCTCGTGAGTTTTGAAGTGCTTTTAAAACAAGTTCTCGAAGAGATTTCTTCCACTATTTTAATGATTATTATTCTGCGCTTATATTCACAAATCATAGCAAAAGCTCTTCAAATGTTGTTTTTAATTAAAGCCAAGAAGAGACTCATTGTTAGTATTCCCTGTGATTTCTGGTTGGGTTAGGTTCTGGTTAGCAGTTTGAGCCGATCTCTCAGTGCGTGAGCACCAGTTATGACTCAGATTATACCTGCAGTGAATCAATTGGCGAACCAAATGGTAGGGCATATAATCAGAAGCTTGTAATACAGGTATGACTAACACATAGTCTCAGCCATTACTACAGGTTTTTCTTTTTAAAAACGGATGTGAAGTGTGGCAGAGCTCATCCGTTGATGTAACCGTTGGAACATCCTTAGCCCCAGTCCTCGACTACCGATTAAATAAGAAAAATATAATTTTAAACAACGCCTTCTTTTCTGAATTTTCAACACAAAGAAAAATAGTGAGAATCAGACAGAGTTAGAGTTTGAGTCTTTCAGACCAGCTTTGGTTAGGCCTAACACTCATTCTTGTGGCACATCTCGGACTCGAACAGACTCTTAGAGAGTTTGAACTTTGAAGTTGAGCTCTAACTTCAATACCTTAAGCGTGAGAATAGATATTACGTGGAAATCATGGTTTAGGTGGCCTTGAATTGGCTTAAATTGATTGACGATCGGACACAACACTCGACTCGAACTCACGGCTCGAATCTCTTTACTTTTGTGATAAATCTTTAGAGTATTAGTTATGAAATAACATCAATCATAGTATGGATGAGCGAAAGCGAGAGAAAAATCGAGTATTACTTCAAAGGATAGTTAGAAATGACAGAAATGAGAGCAAAGAGTTCTCAAAACCAACAAAAATATGATAAATATACAGAAAAAGCAAACTTAAAGATACAGAATCTGATCGAAAAGAAAGAAATGGGATTTTCTCTTATTTTTTCTCCAAAATACACTTTTCGTCGATTAAATAAACTGATAAGAAGTGCTGTTTTCCGATAAGTCTTTCCTCTCCTAAAGAAGATGATAATAATATGTCATTTAGACCTTTAATTTATATAAATATTTATTATTTAAAACTTATTCATTGCAATCCGTATAATAATAATCTTGTTTTTCATTCATTTATTTCATTTATTACACTTCGATAACATTGTTCTCAAACATTGAAAAAAAAACTTTTGAATTATTCAGTCGTCGAATGAATGTGTTCTTGAAAATGAATTTTTCTTTATTTTATTTATCATTCTTTATTATAATGTTGTTTTTTAGGAGAAAAAGACGGCATTCGAGCGAATACTGGGAATAATCGCCACTTAAATGATGTTTTAGAGACCGACACAAAAAGTTTATAAAAACGAATGACTTTTATATTACAGACTATTTTCTCCAAATTTATTCTAACATTAAATTTCATTTTAATATAGTATTCTTATACAGTTTCTTCTTTTATTATTTATCCAGGATGATTAATCCGTCTTTTATTGCTGAAAAAAGATTGGAGCGATTGATAAACAATTTTTCATTGAAAGTTCTCTTTTTTCTGATTCTGTTCGGCTATGACTATGACTATGACTATGAGCTAAACTCAATTAATTGATTATCACAAGACTTCCAGCATTTAAATCGTAATAAATGTTACGCCAGAGCTATATATAACATATATATAACAAATCCTCGATTTTCAAGTTTTTCTATCAGTTTTCGGTTCAGTTTTCTCTCTATTTTTAGTCAAAAATGCGTTGGATTTTGATTTTTCTCATTTGATTTGTGACTCAGAAGAACCACTTTTTCAGTCCTGTATCCGATATTATGCAGTTTAACTTGTTTACAGTGAACATCCACATCATGCACATGACAGCTGCTGCTGCTGTACGAGCACACTATAACCAGACTCGACTATAGCCAAGATTACTTAAACTTAAAGGAATAGCCATCGACTTATAATTTGATTTCCGTCCACTATATGCAGGTTTTGAGTACAAAAAAAGGACAATTTTCAGTGTGTGTAGGGATATGTGTGGATATGTGTGGATATGTGTAGGGATCAAATGCATTGAAAAACTGGTCTGGGAGTCAATGTCACTCTACTTGTTCAGTTAGATTGGGACCAGTAGTGGTTGGCGTCGGCGCAGTCATCACCACTTCTGTGTGTTGGGAGAAGAGAGCAAAAGAACAGCCATTACTCGGAGTCGTTATGTTGTGTAGTGTTGTTGTGCTGTTCTCTCCTGAAGATGTGTTTTCGTATTTGGCTCTCAAAACACTCAAACCGTTCAAATAAATTGTGAAAATCGTCAGGCAATGGCTATGGCCTAGCTCAAACAATGAATACACAGTTACTTGGTCTCTCAATAGCTTCAGTGAGAAGCAGTGACTATTGTGCTTGATAAACTTAATCAAGTTTATGGTGTAGTGATGTGAAAATCTAACCAAGTCTTACATAATGTTGATATTATCGACGTTACTATCAATCGGGTTGACCCTAACCTCTGCCGTTTGGCAGGAAAACCAAACACCTAAGAGACGGATAACTCATTTAAAAGACTCTGACGTCCAGAGGTTTGTCGGCAATCAAACTGATTCCGATCACTTCAAACTACTGGAACAGGACGGGGACTCACTTCTGGTGGGCGCCCGAAATATAGTCTACAATATCAGTCTTCTAACACTCGAAGAGAATAAGGTATTAACCATTAGTTATGAATGATTTTTGTTTATTGAAAAACTTGTTCTCAACGAATACAAGAAGTGGTGGAGCACTGGATGTGTTGTCTAACAGTCTTTCCCCTGAAAGCCGTTATATCTGATTCATTGAAAATCTATTTATTAGTCATTGTTTAGACTTTTGATCGCGTCTATGATCTGACTCATTTTAAACACATTTCGGTGCTTAAGCCTTATCTGAGTATAAGTGGTTTGGGTGAGTGTCTCGCTGGTTGCCTTGCTGGTTGTCTTGGTGCTTGTCTTGGTGGTTGTCCGGCAACCTTTGCTCTCACACTGAAATCACATTAATCTTGGATTTAATTTCTTTGTGATATTTTTGCATCGCTTGAGTCTAACACTCAATGAATATTAATTATTATTCTCACGTTTTTAACGTTAAGACCATTTGTTATAACTTTCTCTCGAGTTCTCAATTAATTTCTTCGGTAAGTCTTCAGTTCTGTTATTAACTGCAGGTCTTAGTCAGGGGATAGCCATAGCCATAGTCTATCAGACACTCACCTAATAAGCACACAAATGGCAATTCTGATGCTTATCTCGAAATAAATTATCTGTTTTTAGCTTTAAATTAATGAATTAAACGATTTTAAAGTGAAGTGAAGTACAAATCAAAATGTCCTGTGATTTATCTTGCTAATCCGTTTAGAGTCTAATACCTTGGATATGCCAGTGTATAGTGTTTAATGAATTGCAATTTCAAAACTCTATTCTCAGGCCTGGGCTGAGGCTCTGGTTTATTAACTTTTTTGGTCTCTTATTTTAATAATTATTCGGTGGCTCTCATGAGTTGGTTCCGCACCGAAGAGTCATAGAATTATCTCTAATGAAACTGAAGACTGATTTTGTGAAAATAATTGACTCATTACTCGATTTGCAATAAATTATAATTTTCTCACATCTTTGAAGTGCTTTTTCCTTAAATTCATTGTAATGTCAGTCAAGTCAGTAAACTCTCAACTTTTGCATCTCTTAATTGATGATAATTGACATCACTTTTGTTTTTAGTTCTCAAATAACAATAGAATCGCAAGAATATTATGATTGGGTAATAGTCATAGTGGAGGCTCTTTAGCTAATACTCTCCGTTATCTAAACTCAAAGAATTGGCCAAAGGGTGTGAATGATTACCCAGTTTACAAATTGATGCAAAAGTCAGCCATTTTGCCCTTGGTTACCCCTGGAAGACGTCTTAGCGATGGTAGCTTTTATTATAATAATAAAAGTGATGGAGAAGTGGATGTGCTGTCTGACTGTCTCTCCCCTAAAGCCGTTATGTTTTGATTTATTGAAAATATATTTGTTAACTGTTGTGTAGAATTTCGATTGGATCTGAATATTATTCTGTGCTAACCCTAAAATGAGTTGTCTCTGGCACTCACTCTTTCCTCCAACGAAACGCTATTTTTAAATATAATGTGTTCACAAAAGTCATACAATTTTTCATTTTGGCTTTTGTTTAGAAATTTGCTCTAAAATGGACTGAATTTTCTGATTCATATGCTATACATTAATCTCAATCTCAATAAATTATTGTCAATAATATAAAGGCCTCTATTTATCTACATTTTATTCTGTGCTGTGAAACAAGAGAGCGAATTCACTGAGCGCTCGGCTCTACTTTAAAGCCCAACCCATTATTATGGTTATCGCCGACAGATTTATATCATTTATTTTCAAATGTTTTTCATTAATTAAAATTAATTTAGTTTTTCGTCAGAAAATTAAGTGAAAAGTTTTGGCAAATATGTTAAGAATCAGACAATAAGTGTTGAGTTCAATATTTCACAGATTATAAGACTATAAGATATGACATCTTTTCTGGAAATATGCCACAAATCGAAAACAATTTCCGTATTTTAGACAAAATTCAATTCTTGTGAGAAGTGATCTCTTATTTTACGGAAAACCAATCGATTTCAGATTTATTTTGTTTTCCGTATAATATCTTCTCTAATATCACTTATTTTTTTTTTGTCATTCGGATTCGAGTAATAATTTTAGGGAAGAGAGTGAAGAAAATTTTATTCCGAGTCTATTATTCAATGAATTGAAATGAAATGATTTATAGCCTCCGATCGAAAGACTCCCGTTTCAGGCGACGAATGTGTGGCCACACTTCGCACAGAATATAAATGTGATGTCAAGTAGAGGTTCTGATGTGATGTCGATCTCCTTCTCATAATTACCGCACTTTTCAGTGTTTATGGCCTTTACCCAAATGTATTGGAAATAAGGACCTATTCGTTGAGTTAGTGCTGAGCGGAGAGCTCGGTCTCACTCCGAGCGTAACGTCCTCTCGGATAGGATTTGTTGAGCTGATGCCAAACCATAAAATGCTGTCCATATGACTAATACTAACTGCTGTTCAGTTGTATTGTTTATTATCCATATATAAGTTGATATACCGGTGTATTAGTAATGAGTGAACGTCTCGTTAAACCATTTATTTTATTCTGGGTTTTATTGGAAGCCAAGCGCTAAACGATATTAACGTTTCGATTCATTTCTCACTTCTCGCACTTTTTTAAGGGATTTAGGATTACGTGCATAACGTGTGCAGCAGTAGTGCACTCATGGAGTTATGTGTAGCCCTTAAAACGGAGGGGATTTTTAAAACCGCAAATCCTTATTAAATGAGCAAAAAGTTAGAGATATCTAAAGAGAGTCAGAATCGGTTTGAGAAGATTGAGCCCAAACTGCAAACCTGTGATAAATGAGTCGGTGCTATAAATTTCATTGTCGGATGACTTACGGCTCGGAATATAAATCAAATATTTTTTATTTTAAACTCAACTCACATCAGTTGCTCCACTCTTTTGCTCTACAATTCAGTGCACTTCTTCACTGTTAAGATGCCTTTTGTGCCAAATCTTCTATTCCTCTCCTATTCGTTGTGTCTGTCTATCGATTTGTTTTTATTCACATATTTTTCTGTATTCCAAACATTCGCTCAAAAAACTGAGAGATAATAAAAAAATATTAAACTTTTGTTTTTATTTTTTATTAAATTTCAAATCAAACAGCGATTGCAGTGGTATAGCACTGACGATGACATAAAGATGTGCAAATATAAGGGAAAGTCGGACGAGTTCTGCCAGAATTACATCAGGGTTTTGGCCAAGAAGTCGGAGAATGGTATCTTTGTGTGCGGTACCAACGCTTTCAAACCAAAGTGCAGACAATATTTGGAAAATGTAAGACATGTCAAACATTTTTTCTTCAAATTCCGTTCCCTTTATAACAGTTGACATTAGAGTCTATAATACCTATAAATATGTCTATAGTTTAGATGATTTTGTCCCTCATTTCTATTTATCGTTTAAAAATGATAACTATTTTAAACCAAATTCCTTTCTCTTTCAAATGACATCAGAATTTAGAGTACGAACTGTTTAACGAGCAGTCAGGAGAGGGGTTGTGCCCCTACGACCCGACACACTTATCAACGGCCAGCTTTTTCGGTAAGCCCTCAAACAACTAATTAAATTTATTGTCAAAATTCTTTGTCATTATTCTCAATCATGAGATGTAATAAATACGAAGACATAACCCGAATGAGTTTTGAATTACACGAGAAGTGGTGTCTATTCTCTTGTTTTTGTTATATCTGTCGACGAATGGCATATAATTGTCTTCCTCTCCAATAACTCCAATACAATAGAAGTTTAAAACAATCGTCAAAAATACGGCCCATTATTTGTCTTAAATATTCCACAATTTCTTTGCAATTCATTATATTTCTATTTAAAGCGGAAAAGAAAACCTCTTTATTAGAGTTTTGCGTTGAAAGGGCTTTCATTTGGCTTTATATTCGTTGAAAAATGAATTCTCCTTTTCTTTAGAATCTTTTCTTCTAAAAACAAATTGACTTTTCATAAAAATCTCATTAAAATCTTTAAAACATTGCTTTTTCTTTTGCTATTCACTTGTGCCACACTTAAGGACCGGTTAAGGATCGCTCAGGTATTGACTCTTACATATTCTGTTCACTAATTCTTTTGAATGTTATCACAAATTATCAAATTATTATTGGAATGAAAAATAGTTATAATAATAGGAAACTTAGTCTGAGTGTTAGTCTAATGTAAAGTATGTTCCCATAAAAGCATTTATCAGATGTATAGTAATGTTAGTATCGATTGGTTTCCTGTATTTGTTTCCATATCTTCACTAAAATATGAAACCAAAGACTTGACTCTATTTTGAGTAAACAATTGGAACTCTATTTGATCCGCAAAACTCTTAATGTATTCAAACGAATATCAAATATCTGTAAGATTACTAACGTATCAATTGTTTGGCCACAGAGAGCAACCTATACGTGGCGACAGTGGCCGGCTTTAATGGCGCCGATCCCCTCATTTATCGACAGCCTCTTCGAACAGAACAATTCAATCCAAAGCACTTAAACGGTATAATAACTCTATGACTCTATTACAACGACAATAAATATATGTATAAGTGTTGCCAAACCTATGGCTTTCCATTCATTGCAAATGAAATGACATTAGGTTTTGACGAAAAGTAATTAAAATCGATTTTCTTTGTCATTAGCGCCCAGTTTTGTCAATTCGTTTCCGCATTCAGAACACGTCTACTTCTTCTTCAGGGAGACTGCAGTCGAGTACATCAACTGCGGAAAGTCGGTCTTCTCCAGAGTGGCCCGAGTCTGCTCCAAAGACAAGGGCGGACCCCATAAGTTTAGGTACTGTTTGCTCTCTCAATAGAGGAAAAGCCATTTCTGATTCCTCTGATGTTTATTTATAATTCAGAAACCATTGGACCACTTTTGCAAAGGCCAGACTCAACTGTTCCATTCCGGGGGAGTTTCCCTTCTATTTCAATGAAATCCAGTCGACGACTAATATAGTAAAGGGTATACACAACTCTTCCAATACTTGTTTTCATTTAATTAATTGCTTTGAAACTGTTGGCAAACATTGGTTTAATCGATTTATTGCGCTCAGGTATATATGGCGGTCACAACTCCGAACTGATTTATGGTGTGTTTACAACTCCGTCGAACAGCATTAGTGGTTCAGCCGTCTGTGCGTTCAGAATGGAAGACATCCACAAAGCATTTGAAGGCATTTTCAAAGGCCAGGAAGACATTGACTCCAATTGGCTACCAGTCCCCTCATCCAAAGTTCCAGAGCCCCGACCGGGTCATTGTGTTAACGACTCGCGTCAGTTGCCTGAAATGACCCTCAACTTCATCAAAGAGCACACACTCATGGATATGGCAGTGCCTGCCTTCTGGTCATCGCCTGTTGTGGTGCAGACCAGTTTCAAATACCGCTTCACCCAAATAGCGGTCGACCCTCAGATCGAAACGGCTTCCGGCAAGACATTCGACGTTCTGTTCATCGGGACAGACGACGGCCGAATCCTCAAAGCAATCAACTCCGCCAGCGGTGCACTCAGTGGTCACCACTTCCACAACTCTGTCGTTCCGGTAGTCATCGAAGAAGTGCAAGTGTTTCCAGTGGGGACCTCCATAACCAATCTGTTGGTATATCACACCTACTATGAGGCGAAATTATTAGTCGTTTCCAACAACGAAATCAAATCAATAAAACTTTTCCATTGTTTGGCCAAAACGTGCGGCGAATGTGTGGCCCTTCAGGACCCTTACTGTGCTTTTGATCTGCAACGTCAACAGTGCACAAGCAGTCGGTCCCGGTTCTGGAATCGAGACAACTTTGTCCAGAATGTAGAGGACGGTTGGGATCCGCGCTGTCCTGACGGTCGGCCACCACCTACCGATAGCACTAATAGAACGCCTCCGCTCTCCTATTCTAATCCGCATACAATTCCCGGTACCATATCTGAGGCGGAATCGCCTTCGGATATGGCGGCCACCGAACAGACGCCCATATATAGCGGTGAGACGTTCGCGTTGGCAGTGGTCACGAGTGTCGTCACATCACTAGTCGTCGGCTTCATTCTGGGCTATATATTTAGCCGCCGGTGTCGTAAGGATGACCCAAATGTGTGTTCGCCATACGACGATCCGCATCAATATTTAGACCATTCGAATGACCCGTTCCCGAGTCAGCCCCCCGTCAACAATAAGCCAATAAACTTAGTGTTAAACGTACCGCCGAAGAATGCAAAAAACGCAAACTCGTCGGCGGACAACAAACCCATTCAGAAGGTGAAGAAGATTTATTTGTAGGCCACCGAACTTACGAACGGCCCCACCACCGGTTTCTCGACAGTGACTCTTATGATTCGGACTACGAAGACATTAGCGAACTGTGAATATGAAGTGTAGAAAACCGATGGCAAAGGAATGGGAACGGAATTAATTAGTGTTGTCTCCGCCGACAGTAAACCAAATATTGTTTTTATACAAAAAGATTTCAAAAGACTTCTTATTATTGGTTTTGTTTAACGTTTATTGCTTTGGATCTAAAAGCAAACTATGCATCAAATTATACAAAACAACAGACTTTTTATGCAATGATTCGATTGATTGGAAATATTAGCAAAAAATGTTATGTTTTTAATACGAGATTATTAGTGAAACTCTGAAAATATGTATATTTAGTGCTTCCGATCGGATGCCGACACACGATATCGAGATTTAATCCAATACTAAGTCAATTAATTGTACGGAACCTCACATTTATTACACACAATATTTGGTGAAACTCCGGACGACAGACGAGAGATGTGTTCGTTTAAAACGTTTGTTTTCGCTCTTCATTTGCTCACAAAAACTCATTTTAAATATCATCTCATAATCACATCATTCAGTGTTTCATATATTCTATGAGAAAATTCTGTGATTTTTTGTTAATTTTAGAAATTGTTTTCGCAATCATTTTGAGAATACATTCAAAAAACATTTCTAATCCAGAAATGTGTCGACAAATGAGATTCAAAGACACAAAAAATGCTTTTCGAAGAGAAACTCATTAATCGATCCATAAATGAGATTTGATTATAGAAAGAGAGTTACAAAAAAGACAGAAATAATTCTCCAAAAAAAGCTATTGAATGCCAAAAATTAAGGACAGGGTTTACATCAGATTCACAATCGATAGCTTAGAGTTTTGCTTAGTTTTGTTGCTTTTAATTAATTTTTGTGAAAAAATCAGATCACATATCGATAACAGAAAAAATATAATTAATATATAAGAAACAGATTTAGAGATAAAATGTTGATTTACAACGAAATATGAGTTCTGCTTATAATTTGTTTTTTATTATTATCTTTTAGTTTAATTTATTAGCCATTTATTCAAATTATTTGCAAACCGAAGAGATTTCTGTTGCAAAAAGTCTCTTATAAATAAAAATCTGTATTTCATTAATAATTACTATTATTTAGGGACTGATCGCAAAATAAACCCAACCTTTTATAGAGTTTTAATGAGAAAAACAAATTAAAGTTTTATTAATATTTAAGTTAAAAAAAAGATTTTAAAAGTAATACTGAATTCAAATGCACTCCAAATATGAAAATAACTGTAAATACGATTTATTATTAAGAAATTCATTTAAATAATGACATCCATTGAAGTGTCGAAAACCGCTCTCTTTATATACAAAAATTATATTTCAAGAAATTATTAATAATTTTTATCCTCAGTTCTGATGTATTTGATTGTAATTTAAAATAAACGACATTTTTTGCGATCCAAACAAATGTACAATTGATTAGTACATCAATTATTGTAATTGTGATGTATTTGTATTATAAAACTATTTAATTATATATAAATATATTATTATTGAATTAAATTTTAATAAAACTGAACGTCAAATGAGTTGTTTTACAGAAGAAAAGGATCTGTCGATCGATTGAACGTCGGTTCAGATCTTTAGACACAAGAGTTGTAGTGTAATGTGTGTAATGTCTCTGCCTTTTGGGCTTAAAAATGTCGGAACAGTTTTGTTTTATTCTTCATATTAAGCGATCCATTCGTTGCCAATCGATTTAAATTCATGGGAACCAGAAGTCTGACCAATAATTCCAATGAACCGAACGGCAAATGAGGCGAAAGACTGAATGCCTCTAAACTCTATCCGACGTTTTGGCTCAAAGACTAAGTTTATTCAGTGCTCGGAGTAATTAATTTATATTAAACTGGAATTATCGACAGCTATAAGCCCTCCACTCGAGTGTCTTCAGGTTTCTCTGACCGCAGGCTCTGTGCACTCAAATGCTTCGTTTGACTCAAATTTAATGACAAAAATAAAAATTTTTAATAAAAAACTATTTTCTGAACTTAAAAAAAAGATATGAACTCGGAGTCTATAAAGTGATGGCTTTCCAGAAGTTAATGAATACAGAGTTGTCTAACATTTCTCTGTCGACGAAAATTGCATAAAATGTTTCGGCGAACGGATAACAAAACTGATGGCACTGTAAGGGACTGTAATAACCGAAGAAAAATTGTTATGGCTTTGCATTAATTCTTTCTTGAAGTTTATGAAGTTCTCAAAACTAATCGTTTGGATCTGTTTTCAATTGAATACAAACTCGTAAATTATGAAAATATTGATTCTATGGCCAGATATTCATTCTTAAGATTAGAAAAACACTCTTTAGTCCACATTTTTTGGCAGTAATTCAGAAATAAATTCAAAGCCGTCGGCAAATAATTGGCAACAAATATATCGTCAGAAAAATAGTATTTAATTATGGAAACTATAGTATAGTATAGAATCTATAGATTTAAGACTGCGTTTCAGGACTTAATTAATGCTATTATCAAAAAAGTTGTTTATTTATTAACAAAAGTATTTCGAAAAATAATTCTTAACAGAAATGTTTATATCGAGGAAACTAACGATTAGTCATTGGATTGAGATTTTAGTTAAGATGAGAACAGACTTCACGAGAAGAAAACCTGAAGTTTTATGTAATTAGTCAGGAATTTCCACTTTTTCTTAGTTATTAAAATTGTTTTAATGTTTATTTAATATGAGATTAGATTTTTCCTGTAAATCAGTTTCTCATTTTTCAATTGGTTTTATTGGAAATCTTGAAATTAAATTTGAAATATTGATGATATAAATTAAAGCAAGTTCACTTCACTCTGTCTCATAAAACAGAATCATTTAATAGTTAACTTTCGTAATTAGAGTCAGAGTTAAATGTTTTTCTCCTCATTTGAGTGTCAGCTCAAGAATTGAATTGCATTTTGAGTTACTATTCATTTGAACGCAAATTAGATATTAATTTAATTTAATGTTTGTTTGGATTTAATTCCATATAATTGTGTCCAAAAACAGGACATTTAGACTATAATTACAGCAAATTATACCCATATTTAGTATATTAGTTCTAAAAAATAATAAATTCAATGAATAATTCACATTAAAAGCCCATCAAATGTCTTGAAGCGAAGAAAAAAACTCCACCACAAGATCCTAACCCTTTCCTACGAAAAAAGCATTTAGTGATTTCATTACTCCTACTGTCTCTCTGTCTGTCCTCTATTTTATTAACCCAAAGAATCGCTAATTTTTCGGTCGAAGTCTTGAAGCGTATAAACTGTTAGTGCCTTTGAGTCAGATTTGATTTGAAGCCCATTCCCAGCCCACGAATCAGTGCACTCCCTGTTTGTCTTTTTATCAATTATTTACTCTTTGACTCAAATAATCAAAATTAATGTTTTGAGTCCTTTAATGACTGATAAATAAGCGTTAATTGAATCAAATAAACGAATAAATATATTAAATGTTTGCTAATTATTCTGTTTTTTTAATTTTGATTAAAGCAATCATTTTAATGGAATTTTAAAAATGTGAAAGTAATCTATCAAATAATCAACTGATCAGGGTAATTTTTAAATTAAACTTCAGAGGTGACCTACTTCATGAAATATATATTTCCCTAGCGAAATTAATAATTGATCATGATACTTTTATATAAACTTCTATATTTCTAACCATAAATCAATAGCTATGATTCAGCTCTAAAGCTCATAGCTTTATGAATAATGGTCTTAAAAGTTGCATGAACCAATGAATCACATTTTTAAAATATAGGATTTTCACATACGATGGATGATTTCCCCGAAGAGTTTTCTCCTTTTAATGCAAGAATTTTTTTTTGAAAATATTTAACCAAAACATCCTTTTGTTGACGTTATTTATGAATGGGTTTAAAGCCAAACATGTGTTGAGATAAACATTGAATTAAAAGTTTGACTGAAATGTGATTTAGTTTTCGGCCCGAAATTGATTAAACTTAACCAAAATGGCGTCAACTGATCCGGAAGTGATTCGCGCCAAACCATTAGAAGAGCGAAAACGAGTGGTGGCCTCAAAACCGAATCAAAACCAGATTCCGACCGAAATATCTGAGAATCAACTCTTGAATCATAAGATTTCGACAAAACTCCCGAATAATTATAACTTTGAATTACATAAAATCATTTGGAGATTGAAGTCATCCAACTCTAAGAGGGTTGGCCTACAACTGCCCGAAGGGTTGTTTGTTTTCGCCGTAACCATCGCTGACATAATCGAAGAGTTCACAGAAGTTGATGTCCTCATAATGGGTGGTATGATATCAATGAATTTCAATCAGATTTCTTACTAATCAATTGATTTTGTGGTCAGACGTGACATACGGCGCCTGTTGTATCGATGACATCGCCGCCATTGCTCTCGGCTGTGATTTTATTGTCCATTTCGGTCACTCCTGTTTGGTTCCCGTCAATCAGATGAAGAATGGAATCAAAGTTCTCTATGTCTTCGTCGACATTAAAATAGATTTATGGCATTTGATCCAAACAGTGAAAGCAAACTTCAATCCCGAAGAACACGTGTTAGCGATATCCGGAACCATTCAATTCATTACTTCCACTCATTCGGCGGCTAAAGAATTGCGTGAAAGACACGGATTTCGTGTCTCTATTCCTCAGTCAAAGCCGTTATCTCCGGGAGAAGTGTTGGGCTGTACGGCACCCAAACTGCCCCCAGAAGTGAATACAATCTTATTCTTAGCCGACGGACGGTTCCATTTGGAGGCCATAATGATAGCCAACCCTAAAATCAATGCATTTAAATACAATCCGTATAACAAAGAAATAACTCAAGAGTTCTATGACTTCACTAAAATGCTTGACTACCGCCGGACTGCAGTCAATAAATCAATTTCCGTCTGTAAAACGAGTGGTGTTTTTGGTCTCATTTTGGGTACTTTGGGACGACAGGGAAATCCCAAAGTCCTTCAAAACCTAATAAATAATATCGAAAAACATACGAAATGTCAATCAATTAGTGTTTTATTGCCTGAAATCAGACCCGAAGTGTTGAGTCTATTCACAGAAGTGGACGCCTGGGTTCAGATCGCGTGTCCCCGACTCAGCATCGATTGGGGAACCAATTTCACTACAAAACCACTGCTCACACCATACGAACTGAATGTTGTACTAAACCCTACCCAACATTCGGACAGTTTTTTCAAAGATATCTATCAAATGGATTTCTATTCGACACAATCTATGGGTAATTGGACTCCAAATCATAAATGCCATCAAAACTGTGTTTGCGATAAGAAATGAAATAACGATTTCATTATTTGTTCTGTTATTCCATTTGTTAAGAAATTCAATGTTTTATATCAAACCTTAAAATCAATAAAATAAAGTTTTTTCAAAATTATGTCCTTTGAAAGCATCGAATCGGTGTATAATCAAGTTTTCGGTGAATTAATTTGAATCGAAATATCCTTTTCTTCAATATTTATCTTTCAACTAATGTTTGCTTTTGAATGAATTGAATGAAAAACTGCATTAAATATATTATTTGCAAAATCGATATAATTCTGAGTCAATAACAGAATAAGTTATGGAATCCTTAAAATTGAATTTTATTCTCAAATCTATTGAGGGATGAGTTATGGCATATGTTTTGGTTTGGAAGACAATGTCTATTGTTTGCTACTCTTTGTACAGATTGTGCTCTAAGTCATTGTTTTGGCATTTATTGGATTTCTCACAATTTATTTCCCATTTATTCGAAGACATAATTTTGAAAAATTGTTTGTCTTTTCGTTTCAATCTTTTAAACTCTGATTTATAGCTGACGTTAAGCCCATTAGTGTATGAGTTGGTCTCAAATCTCTCCAAATCCTGATTAAAACAGCTTTCATTCAATTTTTAATTAACAAGCTATATTTATTCAGGAACTGATATACAGGTAATTTGCCTTGATAATTTTAACTAATTTGATTATCACTATGTTTAACAAATTATATTTATAATAGCATAATTCTCCAGGGTAGTTTGGCTGAATTTATTACCAAGTTATAAAATGTTATCTCAAAGTAAAGGACAGCACTTTTAGTCAGTAATTTCAGTGTTAAATATGAATAGATATGAGTTTTGTTCGTAATTAACAACAATATTAAACTCTCTTTTGTCGTAAAAGACAAATATCTGATAAAACATTTGATTTGTATTTAATTCAAAGTTTGTTACCACGTATTCAAAAACATTTTTTGACGGGACTGTCGTTTCACTCAATTGGCTCATTAATTAAAGCACTGATCAATTAAGTGTGAGCTCTTAAATTGAGCTTATCTATGGTAATTTGTGCACCCTTTCGAAATAGCTAGATAACCTCCATTAATTTTATTCATTAAATGATATGAAAACGATAGGGATCAGGCATTCAGTCCAGAGTTCAGTCCTATAAAAACTCAAGATATTCAACTCAAAGATCTTAATGACAGCCAAAGTTGAATCAATTGTGAGCTGACCTCAAATTCGGACCATTTTTTCCATAATTAAAAACTCTCTGAAAATGTTATCTAATATTTTGACAAAATTATTGATTTTAAAATTGAATGATTGATATAGAGGTCAACCCAAGTGAAACGTTTCCACAGAATTTACATATTTTGTGGGATTTGTTGTGTTTTGCAATAACCTGATTGTGTTTTCACTGGAATTAAGTCAAACATAAATCAAATTCATGTCTGAAATAACAAAGAGTTCCCAAAATGACTATAATTTCGAAACCATTGCTTTCTCTGAAGCGAAAAAGGAGTTCAGTTGGGATTAAATCCAAGAAAGTAGTGATTAAAACAATAATTGAAAGTGAAATGTGCCCGGCACAAATGAACAATCATTGATAACACTTGAAGTCAGCACTTGTTTAGTTGTGTTTCGCAAAACTGGAATAAAACTTTTTGAATGCGAGAGACGAGAGACGCATGAGTTGTAGGTATGAGTTGTAGGCATGAGTTATAGGTTGCGCTCAATTATCTGCTCAACAGATTCTTAGTCTTTTCTGACACACAATTCATGCAATAATTCTGTGTTTTGGAAAACACAGAACCAACTGAAGTGAACGCAAGTCTGTTAGAGACAGACTCTTCTATGCTGTCTCTCTTCGCATGTGTTTATCCATCGATTACTTCATCCACTGAGAAGTCCATCACATCATCCATTAGATCCAGAATTTATTTTTCTATTGGCTTCTAATTCCTTTCGTTATTATTATTATTGTTATTATTATTTGTGTTTTAATTTATTGATCTTTTGGTTTACAAAATGACAATTAATATGAAAACAGTGGACGACATCGAAAAGAGTTTCAGTTTCGCCGATTACAGTGTATTCTGTGCGATGCTCTGTGTCTCGACTGCCATCGGAATCTATTATGCTTTTAGGGTATGTCCTCATCACTTATGTCTGACAATTAATTAATTATTTGTTAATTAACTTCTTGCGAAACATAATTAAAATTCAAAATATTTTCTCTTAAAAGTGGTTATCAAAGGCTTTGATTAATCGACTCTAATGTCTATTTTGATGACTGTTTGGAAAATTTCGTTTCAGTCGTTAATCAGTTTTTATGAATATTTATATCAAATTATAATTTTTTCGTTCATTTGTTTAAATAAACATTTGATTTATCGAAAAGATTTGAGAAATCCTAAGACTTTTCTCTCGAAATAATGGCTTTAAATTTAAATTTAGATTTTGTTTTCATTAAGATTAATGATATTTCGTTGAATTTTTAACCAAATGAAGAAAATTACAACTTTTTTTTGCTCGTTTAAGTCATTTCTTATGGAAATATATTCTGTGGTATATTTTCATCGATTTTCTCTCTATTAAAAAATTCATTTCTACTTTCGTTTTCACTGTTTATGAAATATTAATAGAAAAAAATCTCATAAAAGATTCAAATTTTGTTCTTTTTTGTTACGGGTTTTCATTAATTTTGAGTCTTGCGAAAAGATTTGACACATTATTCAGTTTTCATTACATGAAATCAATTGAAGCGAACCTTGAATTAAGAAATTAATGATTTGTTATCTCTTAGTCTGAAAGTCATTTTAGAACATTAACACCGAAATTATAAATACTTTCTCTTGAATTTCGAGTGGATTTTATTCGCGGCTTTCGGGTCTTCCCATCGTTTAGTGTTTTCCCAGCGTGAAGCTCCTGCTCATTTTGCTTCTCAAGAATCTTATTATGCAATTAATGGTTTTCCAACTTATCTTTTGACTCATAAAGAGTTTACAGCTTTTGAATTACGACCCAAACCACAAAATATCTCCAATTAATTGAATCTTTGAGTTAATTGCTCTCAAAAATCATTTCACAAAAAGTCATAAACACTTTGTTTAAAATATAAGTTGATATTTGATCCTGGAATAATATCTATTTAAATAGGTCATACCTTACATTTATTTTGTTTAAAACAACTATAGTTTGAGTATTTTTCAATTTCCAAGGTTAATCTACTAAAGCTCTAGGCTTTTGTCTTCCTTCCATTTCTGCTGAGTTTAGAGTTAACTAAATTTCATTTCCTATAAATTGTTTGAAAAAAAACTTTATTTTGTAATAATTTGCAAATAAATGGAATTTTTTCAAAAATATGAATATATTTGTTGAGAAATATGACTTCGATTACAATGAAAGCAAATATTTCCTAAAATAAACAGAATTTTTGTCACTTTTCATTAAATAACAAAAATTGTTTTAAAGTAGAAATTCAAACCTTAATAACTCAAATGAGTCCCTCTTAACCATGAAATTGAAATAAATGTAAAAAATATGGTAAATATTGTTTTGAATCAATTATAGGTTGAAATGGAGGACAGGATTTACTTTTGAAAGTTAAGCCGATTATTGAAATCACAATATTTATTGATTGACCTAAAAATTTGAATACTTTTTTTGTGTTCGGCTTTTATTTGCGATACATTTCTTCCTTCTGTGAATTAAACCGCTGACATTTGCACCGACCTGTGCTGCGCTAGAAAACTGTGCTTGATACTTTTCTAAATTAGTGCTTTCGTTTAGTCAATATATTCAATATTTTATTCTTTGCAAAATTTTTATCAATTCTTATATTTTATTTAAAGTGTTTAATGAATTTAAAAATTGATTTTCTCAAACAGATGTCATTTTGTACCCATTGTTAGCTTTTTTGTCTCATTTCACAAATGTTTGACTACTTGTGGGAAAGTCTTTCATTATTTTAGATCTATTCTCATATAAATCATATTAATTTCTAAATTATTTTTAGCTGGAATAATATAAGTTGGCATAAAATATACTAGGTGCAACTATTTTGATTTACAGGTGGTTTATAGACATTTGTTAAACAATTTCAAACACAAATCCATAAAAACTATTGAATGAGAAAACAAATCATTGACTCGAAATGCAATTAATTTGAGGACATATTACGTAAATTAAATAAAGAGCGCAAACAGACCGAAAATTTGTCTATTTTTGTGAACCCATACCGGAAATCGACTTTTATGACCCTCACTAATTTGTGACCTTGTCATAATTCAACATATTTTTCAATGACCCTGATCAATTCAGGATATGTGTATTTACATTTGAATTTTAGAATTTAACTAAATAACCAGGCACCTTATACCCTTACCACTTACAGTTGATACAATTAGAACATTGTTTCTCTCCCAGAGTCAAATGATCTTGCACAAACAAATATTAAATTATTCATGAAAAATTACTTCACAATAGGACCGGAAAAATGTGTCGAATAAAGAGTTTTTGACCGCAAACCGATCTCTGAGTTTGTTTCCGGTGGCGATGTCTCTATTGGCCAGCTTTCAGAGCTCTGTCACAATTTTGGGTTATCCAGCAGAAATGTTTTACAGAGGAACACAATTCTGGTATTCTTGCAAATATCTGTCATTCTAAGTCAATATTAACTGTTTTTTCGCAAATGATTTGAAGGGCAGTCGTAATATCGGGTGCGATGGCCTCAATAATTGCGGCCGAAATCTTTCTTCCGGTCTATTATAAGCTGCAGTTCACGAGTGTTAATAAAGTGAGTTATCTTCAGACCCTTTCTCCCAACCATTGTTTTAATCTTTGATTTTGATATTTCGGTCAGTATTTAGAGGAGAGGTTTGACAGCAAAAGAGTGCGATTAGCCGTTTCCTTCTCCTTTCTCTTGTGCACCATTCCATATATGGGAGTTGTTTTGTACGGACCATCGCTGGCATTGGGATCAGGTATTCCTTATTATTCCATTCCTTTCTATTAATATATTTATAGAAATTTAGATTGAATTTCAAATCTTTTTATTCGCCGTTCAATAGAAATGTTTTCAACATTGAAAAAACATTTCAGAAATCTTTCCTTAATTGAAATAAGAGACTGAATTCGGATCAAAAATAAAAACACAGAATATATTGAAAGTCGTATTATTATTATGAAATTGATTCGCTCTAATCTATAATTATATGGAGGAAAATGATATCAGGGACATTTCATTGAATTTCAGTCTCATTTCACTGGAAATCATTATATGTTTTAAAAATCTTCTCTTTTTTCAGTCACCCCATTGAGTGTATCCGCGTCTGTGCTCATAATCGGAGGCATTTGCACTCTCTATACATCAATTGTAAGTCAAATTCATTTCTTTCCTCAAACTTATTATTTAAAAGAAGAGATAATTATTAAGATATTAGGCATTGATTTTCTCATTAAAAAAAGACAATTACTTCAAAATAATCGATAATCAAAATTATAATTACATTTAATAATCAGTTTATCTGAGATTAGTTACGATTCTGTCCTCTTCTTGACTGATATCCGCTGTATTTCAGTGCAAATTAAAAATGATTTGAAGGACTTATTTAAGGACATTGTTTTGTTTGATATCTTTTTGAATCCAATTGATATCAAATAATAATAATTTATTGATTTTACTTTAGGGGGGAATTCGTGCTGTAGTTTGGACAGATTTGGTCCAGGTCGTCCTTATGTTCGCCGGTCTTTTTGTTGTTATGATTCGGGTAAATATTTAATGAATAAAATTTGCATTTATTTAGTCATATCGATAGCGAATTGTGTACCGCTTTTGTTTATTTGATGAGAATCTGGGTCATAGTCCCGTACATAACGTGACAATCATCAGATGCTTACCATATGATAGACCACTAATTGTAAAACTCACGAAACACATCAAACTATTGACAATTCCTAAAAGAAGTGCTTATTTTGTATCGCAAAGAATACAGTAGTTGTGCACAAAATTGACATTTCTTACATTTGTTTGAAGAAAAGCTGAGATAAGATAATGTTATCAAAAAATAACTCAATTATCTGCGTCTGTATTATATAACCAAAAGTATTGATTCAATAATATAGAGGATTATTATTATCACTAAAATTAATCAAATGTTTTGTTAATGAAATTCTATGAATGAGTGGAATGGAGTCCAATCCTATATCAATGACAATAGAATTCTCAATCAAATACTTAAAGAATCCGGAATTCAAATTAATTTTTCGACTCATCTATCAATCATTTATTAAATAACACGAAAACACAATTAAAAACCGAAACTCAGAATGAATTTCATATTTTTGGCGAAAAAACTGCTTTACAGCTGAATATTCACAACATTTTGACAGATTTTGTTATTTAAATATTGCGTCCAATCTGTGTGTCATTTATGTCAGTTAGGAAAGGGGTAAACTACCTCTTCTGTCATCTATATTGACTCGATTACTAAAACTTGATAGAACAGTGTATTCTGATTAAACAAATATAAACTTAACTGTAGTTAAGGGTTATTATTCTGTTTACCTGTTTTTCTTGATATCTATTAACAAAAATAAGCCTGATCAAATAACCTCAAAAAATATTTTTATTCGAAGGCATTTTGGTTGGCCGGAGGTGTGGACAAGGCTTTCATGAAGGCTAATGAAAGGGGAAGAATTCAATTCTTTAAGTAAGCACTCATTCAAATTGATTGCTTAAATTTAGCTTGATTATCCTGCCCTTCCAACATAATTTGACCATACTCAAAATGAAATTATTTCAATCATATTAGTGTTGAAATCGATCCCTACTCGACATCTAATCTATGGAACTGTGTGTTTGGAATGGGAATAATGTGGTCGGGTATGTCATCCCTATGTCATCCTTATGTGATTCCTGTCAACAAAATAACTGAATTAAATCAATTGTTTAGGAAATTACGCGACTTCTCAGACAGAAGTGCAGAGATATTGTAACGTTTCCTCGTATACAAAGGCAAAAATGTTGGTCCCTTTCAATGGAAATTGATTTCAGATAACACAATATTCTCCATTACTTTCTCATAGATCTCTATATATCAATTTGATTGGAATGTTCTTGCTCATTTCGTGCGCCTGTTTATGTGGAATCGGAATATTCGCTTATTATAGTGATTGCGATCCACTGGCCATCGGACTCATCAAAAAGACAGACCAATTGATGCCATATTTCGTGATGGACACGTTGAGTGACTTTCCAGGTCTGCCCGGACTGTTCGTCTCCTGCGTTTTCAGTGCATCGCTCAGCACATTGTCTTCTGGTTTCAACGCATTATCTGCCGTTACTTTCGATGACTTCTTAAGTCGTTTCGAATTCATTAGAAATTTATCGGAAACTAACGCTCGAAGAATAAGCAAAGGGTTGGCCTTTTTCTATGGACTCACTGCCATTGGAATGGCTTTTATTGTCAGCAGAATAGATACAGTTTTACAAGTACATTTCTCTTATTGCACACAATTCTTGATTATTCAAAATTTTTATTCCACTTATAGGCCGCCATTTCAATAGCGGGAGCGTTAGTCGGTCCCATGTTTGGGCTCTTTCTTCTGGGAGTATTGGTTCCATTCGCCAACAGTTTTGTGAGTTATCTTTACTATTATATGATATTAGGTTATTATCTAATAAAATGAGCATGCTCTTATGCGTTTCAAGAAAAACTGGTGAATTACCGCTACTCTTGTTTAGTGGAAACTTTTCTATTTAGTTAAATGTATTTTTGACATTATTAATGATGTGCTGATCAGTCATTTACTTCAATGGGTTTATCGGAAATAATTGACTGCTGTCCAGGAATGGCATATAATTAGAATTTAATGCACGAAATTTCCTTATATTTCCTTAGAAGAGATGATTGTCTTTTGTGTCAACTAATGGATCACTTCTTTAAATGAATTTCATTTTCCAGAAAATTAATTCGCAATGAATTAATTTTCTGGAAAAACCCCTCATTTATAGGAATTGTGAAATTGTTTCACAGTTTTAATTCCAATAAAAAAATGTCTCAATCATTAAAAAGTTACCGAATTTTTGAATATCATTCTAATAATTAAAATCAATTTCCTTTTCATTGATAGGGAGTTCTCTGCGGTCTATTTGTCGGCGAATTTTTCGGACTTTGGATTCTTATCGGTTCACTGATTCACCCGAAACAACAGCCTTTCCTCGAGACCTCAGTGGAGGGCTGTCCGGCACAGTTTCTACAGAATTTCACGGCTACTGCTCGACCTGAGACCGATTCGGGTGGAATATTAGGACTCTATCACATCGCATACCTTTTGGTACCGGTTATAGGCTTTGTTCTGAGTCTATCCATCGGCGCTGTAATGAGTCTAATTTCAGGTCAGATATCGTTTTCTTTTCTCAAGTTTTAGAATATAATCGATAGACTTAACCAATAATAGGCGGCTATTCTCGAGTTTCGTACATAAATCCGGATCTATTATCTCCATTGGTGTGGAAGATATGGCCCCTCCAGTGTCTGCCAGCGAAACAGCAAATGGTTTGTTCGATAAATCACTGATTAATTGACTTTTTCTTTATTCTTATGTCAAATATTTTGTTATTTATTAGGCGTTAACTGAAAGGAAAAGTCTGACGAATGGCAGTCAAACGTTAAACGATAGCCAATCGACAAATGCCAAGAATAATAATACAAAGAGAAGTTCGATCACCAGTTCTTCGAAGTTATAACATATCTGACCACTATTTCGGTCAAATTCACACAAAAATAGGAGTTTTAAGGAAAAGTATTATTATTAATGAGTGGCAGCAAAATATCCATTGAATTTATTCGAAGATAATATCAATTTTATTCTTCGAGTTCTCAGTTTAGTCTTTCCTACCTTTTAAAGGGTAGTCATAACTGATTGAGTGCCGAATTGCTGCCAACCCTCTGACAAACGACTAGTGATTCAAATATATATATTTTTATTGTATTTTAATTGTTTACTATTTTCGGGCCCAAAGAACGGAAGTTATCATTATTTTAATATTATTTTTATATAACAATAAATTAAAGTAAATATTATTTACGAAATAATAGGCTATTATTTGCCAAAAAATGTGTCAGAATTTAAGACCCGGAGCTCAACTCAAACTTCATTTATATGAAATTTTTCCGAAACTATAATTCAGTTCAAAACCCGATTGTCTGACAATTTTGAGCACATATTAGACAAGAATTGAGTTAATCTAAACTCAGAATCAGTTGTGTTGAGCCCTTCATTCTGACCGGTGAGTGGTTTTGTGATATTTCCTTAAAACCAATTATCGATTGGAAAACAACAAAAGTTTGGCCATTATTTCACTTATCATAGATTGAAAGCAAACTATTTTTAATGTTTAATAATTAGATAATTCTTTTTCAATGTATTTAAATATCTATTAAACGTTGAATTATATAAATATTTAAAATTCAAATAAAACTATTTGTTAATTGTCTCCAATATATTCAAATCCAAGAGAGAAACCATTATTTCAAATATAGAATCATTGACTTTTGAAATTGTGAATTTGTGAAGAAATGAGCATGGTTCAATCAGAATAAAACAGAACAAAATTCAAAATTAAGGCAAAGAAAAACTTTTGAAAAAAAGTTTGTATTTGTTTGAAATCAATTGAATAAAAGGTTTTATGGGTTAAAAGATTTATTTTTGAAGAAAAGGTATAATTTTGAGAAACGGATCCCTTAAGCCAAACGTTCGGAACTATTCTATGAGTAAAGATTCGGGAAGGCATTGGACAGCACTCGAGACTAGATATCAGATGATTCAGTGAAGACATGTCTTTCAATGTTTTGTGATGTGTCTGGTCTGCGGTCTTCTCTATCCTTACTGTTGGCGGTCTTCAGGAGAGTACACGAAGTATGACCGG
>JAQGBD010000055.1:0-59200 GCA_034698165.1 Punctoribates punctum
GGCAATCGATTAGTGGATATCTATGGAAAGGACTCTTTCGACAGATTCGGAGATGACTTAAGTGATGTCATATTGAGATATCTCTCCGACAATGAAAAGGTTCGCTACGAATGTGTTTCGAGTAATTTCCAAATTATTCTTTCGAAACAACAAAGAGTATTATCGTTCTATACATTAGTGAATGTAACAAAATTCCGTAATATATACCTGCAATCAATGCTGAAGAACGGGATTCACTTCAACAAACTTGATATCTATTTTTGTCCGCCTTTTAATGATATGAAACATATTTTTAATGAAATCACCCATAAATCACCCAAGAATTTGAGAGAATTAACGACACATTCCTTCAATGAATATATCGACAGTTTTCTGACACAAATTGGTTCACAACTTATAAAACTTAATATCGATTTTTTGGATGAAACTATTGGTCGAAGAATTATTAAGTTGTGTCCGAATATAAGGGAATTATATTATGAAAATAATAAAAATTATGAATTCATTAAATTTAAGACATTCTTTGAAGAAAATGAGACTCTTATTAAAAATCTCAAATCCTTTGGCTCTTTGTCTTACACTTCAGAAGACAGTCAAAGGATCGAAGTATTCACTGAAAATAACAGAAGTTTGAAACGAATTTGGATAGAAGTCGACAGAAGTTGTTCGCAAACAGATATCAAAGTATTGTTCGAATCAATACAGAAGTTGAGAAAAATAAAGATATTTCGCTTAAATTGCTATTCACTGAAGCCATCGATTGTTAAATATTTGAAAGAAATATCCGAATATTTTCCCCAATTGATTGATATTTGTGTTGGCCCTTTTGTCCGGGACAATTTATATCTATTTCCACAATTTTATCAATCGCTGAATCGTTTTAAAGATTTGAAGTATTTATATTTGTATTACGACTCAGAAAATCAATGCATTCATATTCGTGAACCAATTAAAGAGTGTAAGAATATTCAGTATTACTATTTGTGGGGAAATTTCACGATTGGTAACGAATTCTTTCACTCAATCGACAAATTTTGGCCACAATTACAACGCATTGGCACTTATCTTAATAAAAACCAATTGGAGATAAGCGACGAATCATTCAAATCATTGGCGAAACTCAAACATTTGGAATCAATTAGATTTGAGACCAAATTAGTCGTTGGCCAGAATTATAAATCCCATATAACTGAAAAGGTTTTCTTCAATTTGTTGAAAAAGTGTCAGAAACTGGAAAAATTTTATCTTGATTCAAATGTAATCATTTTACGGTGCCGTTATTCGGATTTGGAGGCAATCAGAGAGGAAAGACTCCCCGAAAGACATCGCAATGAATCAATACATCCATTGTTGCCACTCATGAGTATAGATCAATGCAAACAAGATTACCCGAAACTTAGCAAAGCATTCATTCCCAGAGAGAAATCAATTCTCGAGAAAATAATCACTATTTTTGCCTAAACTCTTGAAATAAAGTGATTTCAATTAATATCTAAGATATAATATAAGAAAAACAGTTTATTCTTCAGAAAAATTGATTTTTATGTGAAATTTCTGGACTAACTTTTTGTCGTATTATTCAATGAAAATTCAGAATTATTTGTATTTCAATAGCTTTGATAACTCTGTTCAATGATTTTCTTTTACTGTGATTTCAAAAGACGAGAAACTAGCTAGGTTTTCTATAACAAATGATTTATTTTTCTGCTAAGGGGAGAAATTATTTGACATCATTTCATATAAGTATTAATAACATTCTTCACTAATTTCCTTTGATTGGAAGTTCAAATGATGAGAAACTAGCTAGATATTGTATTCAAAAACACTGTAAGATTTATTTTATATCTAATTATTTGCAAATCAATTCAATTTGTTTTCTTAGCGATAATCAAATGATTGCTAAATAATGAAAATCCGTTTATTTTAAGCTATATTTCTCTCAAAACTATTCAGAATATAAAAAATATTATTAGTTTATTATTATTTAAGATTAATTTGTTATTAAATTTAATGTTTTATTTACAAAAAATGAAATTCAATTATAAAATAAACAGATTTCAAGTTTTGAAATATTGAAATAATATTTTTATGGATTTCTTTTACTCGCCATCAGAATAGTGTCACAACTATTGGGTTTTGATGGAATTTGACCATGCCTATACGACACACACGCCAATGAATTAAGCGGAGGATTTGGGGCGATAGTCCATTGATTTGAGCAATTCACTTCCGTTGAATCCAATTGTCCCAGGTATTTCTTCAGTTGAGTCGATTTCACATTCTTTTTGGAGGTTAAGCCCATTCCTATAATCATTAAACTCTGGTCTCGATTATTATTTGTAATCCAATAACTTTAATAACTGTTCACTGATTTCCTTTCACTGAGAAATCAAATGATGAGAAACTAGCTAGGTATTTTATTCAAAACAACACTTTTTGAAACATAAGGAAACGAATGATTTGTTGTTTTATTACATATTTGAGAACAAAATCAATCGAAAGTCCATTAATTCGATCTCTGATTACATATCAATTGAATTATACATTCATTGGAATCAAAATATGAATCAATTACTGAATGACAAGAATTTCCGCTTTTATTACCACAAAAAAGTATAAAAAGATGCCATCAATTGATTCAAACTTTCATTCGATCTCTGATTGTCTTCAATACTGTATTAAAAGAGTTAATAAGTTATTAATAATAACATCAATGGCTTTGAAAACTGTTCTCATTTGTGGACTTCTTTTGGTTTGCATTTGTGCTCAGATTGAGTCTCAAACCAATGAAAGTGAGTAAACAAATAGAGAATTGATTTAAAAATTAAAATTACTCTTAAGCTCAAGAATTCGATGAAAACTCTTTTGAGGACAGGCGTCGAGCGAATGCCTTCCAGTTCTGTCAGGAGCGGCACGTGCTTTGTCTGATAGACAATGGGATCGAACGGACGACTCCCGCTCCTCCTACTCCTCAACCATCGGAGGTTCCGACACCAGCCGAGCCTTAATAATATGAGACATAAATGTCTTAACCATTCGTTTCAATGGTTGAGAATTTAATCTAAAAAATCATATTTAATCTAATTATTTATGATTTTGTATTCTTTGCGAGAATCAAATGATTACTTTTATTGTGGAAATCCTTTTATTCTGAGCTATATTTTCAGTAATTTCTTTATTCCAGAATATCTACGAATTACTCGCTTTTTATTAATTATTATAAATTATAACTAATTTGTTAAACAATTTAATATTTTATTTACAAAAAATGAAATTCAATTATAAAATAAAATATTTTAATAAATTATTGAAATAATATTTTTATGGATTTCTTTTACTCGCCATCAGAAGAGTCGTCACAACTATTGAATTAAATAATAATTAGTCTATAATTGAAAGTCATCTCTGAAAACAAGTGAAGACTTACTCCAATAAAGAGCTAATAAGACGAGGAGTGATACGACACCGGCTGTAATCCCAGTGATTACCAACAAATGGTTGGACTCGGAGTCAATTTCCACGTCTTTTGAGGAGTTCTCAATCATTACATGGGATCTAATCCACGGCATAAATAACGAAACGCGAGACACTTCATTAAAATCACCACAACTACCATCCCGACCAGAACCGGCCACTTGGGATGAAACACCGATTTGGACTCCTTTCGAGCCGTAATACTGATGATTAGGACTGCCTGAGTCGCCCCCACAGGAAACACCATAATATAAACCTTTATCGGTTGAGTTTGTAGGAACATATGAAGACTCAATCACAGAGACTAAAGAACTGAACGGAGGATTTGGGACCAGCTTCTTTTCATCGGACATATTCCATGACTTGATTACTCCCATGTATTTCTTCAGTTGAGTCGATGGAGTGTACTTATTAGAGGTTAAGCCCATCCCTATCATCACTAAACTCTCGTCTCTTCTGTTAGTGATATTAGTTTTCGGTAAACAAATACTGTTAACCGTATAATGACTTTCATTGAAGACGGGAACCACTCTTTCTCTCAGCTTCAACAGTGCGACGTCGTATTCATAGAAAGGTTGGTATTTGGGGTAATTCAGACCATTGTCTAAATCCTTCCATTTATTATGCTTTTCTTCGAATTCCTGAGTGATTGGTCTGTCACTGACTTCCCAATGGATGAGCTCTTCCTTCATATTCGCAGACATTTGCGTTACATCTCTTGCGATGCGTTTCCAACGAATGAATTCGCTGTGAATAACAGCTCTTTCGACATAAATATATCGACCGTAACTTTTGGAGGCGTTCCTGTAGACGGTGCCCATCAAGATCCGGATTTCTCCTATTCCTCTGTATAGTATAATAAAAAGGTTTTCATTTGATATTTATGTTATCTTAAATATGATTTAAGTTATTAGAAAACTCACTCTAATGCCATACAATGGGCGGCAGTCAATACCCACCACTCGTTGATTATAGAGCCCCCACACCAACCGAATATTCCGGTGTAGCCGATCATTTCTAATGAGACAAACCACGGAAACTCTCCCACATTGGCCCTCACTCCACCCCATATTCGAGCATTAACAAAAGGCATCGGAGACGGATCGGAATTACGGGAACTGATTCCACAGTCTTTCCACGAAATGGCCGGCAATTGATCGTCGAGTTGCCGGTGATATCGATCCCATTGACTTGAATTGACTGAAATTACTGAAAACTATTCATTAATTCAATGAATTCAGTGATTCAGAAATAAAATACCAATTCTTGAGAACAAAAGACATGAAATGAGAAGAGAAAACATTTTTACAGAAATAGGATTTGTATTTGAAAACCGAATACTCAATAATCGCGCTCTCATTCAGTTCTCATTCACTTCTCATTCACTTTAATGAAAATTAGATCTAATATAAGATCATTGAATCTGAACGCGAATTATAGCCTTAACTCAAAAAAGTTAACACAAAAAATATTTGAGAAGAACTGAATTTATGGCAATTATTTGTCAAACCTTTCAATAAACTGCTAAAAATGTTTAACATTCCGGTAGAAAACCTATTGAATCAATTACCCTGGCTAAATATTATGGCCCTCGATACTTTTTTTCGCTTTTATTTTATTGTAATTTTAGTATTTTATATTTATCCAAATTGATCAAGGTACTCGCGCATCTGATTAATTTATATTTGGTTAAATTTTGATCTAAAATAATCCTGCAAACACATTGTTTTGGCAATTTTGGCAAATTGAATTAAAAGAGTTAAATCAACTAGATGAAAATAGTGGCAGAATGAATCACTCATTTAGTAGGGCCTCTCTCTCAGGGCTTATCTAATCTCAAATGTGATTAATCTTGTTTTCAATCGATTTTCAAAATTACAACAAATTACTAAAATAGGAGCTCATCCTCTGTTATTATGTCCTCGATTAGAATTTTGGCCGACAATACATTTCCGTCATTGAACTGATCCTTTAGTTTGAGACAATTATTTTGTAACAAAGAATACCTAGACTCTTTATTTTACAGATTAATATAAATTATTCTGAGCAGAGATAAAAAGAAATACTTTGACTTTCAATTGAGGAAATCTATTCAGAAATCGATTAGTGGCTCAAAATCAACGGAATTGATTTTATTGAACTATTTGAACTAGGTTAATTACAACATCTCCTAACTTTGTCTCCTTGTCAATATTTCTAACGAGTCAAAATCCAGGTGAAAGGTTGTAAAGGCAAAGGTGTAAAGTTCAAAGCAATTCGTACTTGAACTTGATTATCAACATGCAAGTTTTGCATACTTTGACATCAAAGGGGAGTACTATGGCCTGGATCTGGACTCTTGAGTTGTTTTACATCACTGGCTCTCATATAATGAGTTCCCTCTCAATGTCGAGTGCATTGACTCCAAAGGAGAGTAAGTGATAAGAGGAGTCGACTCCAGAGTCAGGTACTGCCTATCAGTTGGGATGTGTTTGAGTCGAGTCTATTCGTAAACAAATTCAATGTTTTCAATAAATAATAGATTAGTTCATTAAATGTTGAATTCATTAAATAGTTTTGTTTTTTATTCAAATTTTGAATTAATTTTAGTGTTAAATGAGTCGACATTTTAGCAAAACATTTGAAATACAAAACACTTTTCTGTGATTTAGATATTGTTTTTCGGTTGACTTTAAATTTAATTTAATATTTATTTAATTACTTCCGCTTTGAATCACAAAACAAATCAAATTCAATAGAAATCAATATATTTTTAATTAGTTTTTTGTGTAAAACAAGTCATAATATTTTTCTATTGTTCAGTGCAATCGTGTTTAATATTGTATCAAGTTCATTTTGGATCATTCCCGATCATTCTGCCACTATTGAGCTAATCCCCTGATAATTGCCTCGGTTCTCATTGATTGGTGAGCTCTTCGGTTATCTGAATCAATGATAACAAAGATGGAGACAATTGATATGAAACTGAATGAAAACGAACAGCAAATGTTTGGTCAGTTGTTCACGAAATACGATTCCGCGAATTCGGGAATCGTTTCCCAATCGGTGGCCAAACAAGTCTTAAATGCGTCCAATTTGGAGCCAAAAGTGTTGGATCAGGTATTGTGATAATAGTTTAGTCCTTTTGTTATCCGACTCTTAAGCCAATTAGTTGTATGAATGTATTGACTGATGAATTATCTTCTGATCGGATCAGATAATCGAATTAACCGGTTCTTCACATCTGTCGTGTCTGAGTCGTCAACAGTTCTACGCAATGCTGAAACTGGTTGGCGCCGCACAATCAGGTCTTCCCTTAAGCACCGACATCACAAGCGCTCTGACCATACCTTTGCCTCAATTGTCGCCATTAATTGTGGACATAAATAAACTGCAATTAGTCGCTAATAATATGTATGAAAGACTTCTTTTGCCACTCTTTTGACTATAAATCTCTTAAGAGATGTCTTTGAAAACTCATTACTCATTCCTCTCCTAATTATTATGCGATTCACTACTTCTCTGACTAACAATCAGTCAAAAGAAAAGTTCAGTTATTTAATGAAAACTTGATTTTTGTCTTTTTTATCCAATTTTGCCGTAATTTTGATCAATGGTTCGGAAATTCTCTTAAGATATTCAAAGAATTTCTTTAACCGAATTTTTTTTGAGTCATTTTTCTTGAATTTGTTTTTTATTTTCATTTATTATTATTTTTTTTCTTTGACTATATTTTCAATTTATCTGAATTTTGGTTATTTTTTTCATCAAAATAAGCGAATTATTAAAGTTTATGTTTAGGAATAGTTATATCAGAGTTCAGATCAAGGCTTGTCTATGAACTAGATCATTTTAGTTTATTTATATGGTTTAGACGCCTCTCAAAAGATTCTTTATATGATTTATGTGAATATTAGACAGAAATACACATAAATTCAGTTATGTTTTGCTCAGAATCTTTTGGATTTACATTTCGAGTGAAAAATTAGATTCGTTTTAAATATTCATTGAATCGATTCTCAGTAGAAATCATTTGAATCCGAAATTTGATTTAAATTTTTAAAATCCTATCAAATGTCAAACAATTTTCTGATTAATGGGTTTTCTATTCCTAAAAGTGACGAAAATAGTAGAAGTGATCCAATGAACCAAATCAGTGGTCATTTGCCGCCCCCTCCGACCAAACCGAGTGTTCGCTCCAATCGGCGCAATAACCAGTTCTCTAAAAGTGATAAAAGTGTTGGACAGACAGTCGAAGCACAGGATAACTATAAGTCAACGAATAATAAAATGAATAATAATAGCAATAATTATAGTAATAATCACAACGAAATTGATCCACAAATTGAATGTATTTATAATTTTAAACTAAATTCAATTATTTTATTTGACTCTTGGTTTTTGATATTTCAGCCGAAACTACTAATTCGAGGAGTTCTTCACCAGAAGAGGAACCGAATGACGATTCGCCGATCAATGCATTGATTGAAAAGCCTTTTGATTATAGAGACAAGAGTTGGTCCGAATTCAATGACAAGAAAAAGGAAATTCCTTTGGATTGGGCCGACTATGAAGAACAACACCATCTTTTAGATAATGAAGAGGAGGAGGAGGAAGAAGAAGAGGAAGAAGGAGAGGTAGAGGAATATGAAATCAAAAGCAATTCGAGTGAATCCTCTGTAGAGCCGGACGTGGATTACATTTGGAATATTAGTGACGAACAGAAGACTTATTATATAAATCAGTTTAAAACAATGCAATCAAATCTGAACGGAATAATAACCGGAAATACAGCCAAAGACTTCTTTGAAAAGTCTAATCTTCCAATTCTGGAGTTGTCGAGGATCTGGCAATTGTCTGACATCGACAAAGACGGAGCGCTAACACTAAAAGAGTTTTGTATTGCAATGCATTTAGTGGTTCTCCGACGCAATAATGTTGAGCTTCCCTCACACCTTCCGCCCACTCTCTTCAAATCCTTGGTTTCTATTGATAAAAGTCGAGTCTCAAGTCTTAATTTCGGCAAAAGTGATGAATTGGTGGCCGAGAGCGGAGTTTCGCCCCCGAAGTACAACGATCTCATCGAACAAAAGACCAAAAATACTGAAACACTTTCCCCGCAAAGTAAACAGTGGACCAAATTTACTGACTCTCCCACCCATCAGATTGTTGTGACGGCTGCGGCGTCACCTCCGAGTACCTCTTCAAGTATAGGAACTCTTCAGACTTTAGCCAATTTTGACTTTAATACGGCTTCAATAGTGAGGGACCCAAAAATTCTACACCCGGTAGCCCTTCGACTCTCGCCCGATGGACAGCCCATACGTTATGACAACAATGAGACAAACAGCCAAAGTCTGGACACAACCGTACATACAGTTAATGTCACGGATAGTGTTCGGTATGAAATTCACCCCTTTTTAACATATTTCAAATGTTTTATCTATTTATCAGACCTTCAGCTGTGATTCAAGGAAAGAAAGACCCGCCTCCACCGCCCCCTCCCAGACCCTCCAGAACTCACGCCAGAAGTTCATCTCTGGATCTGAACCGAGTGATTGTGCGTTCGGGTGCTGCCAATGATCTCATCTCTTCTCAAATTCCTCCGTATATGAAAGTATCAAATTCCGAGTACGGACTGACAACCCCTCAAAAAGGTCTTCACATCTCTTGTTTTGATTGAGTTTTTAAAAGTGATTATCTTTGAGCAGAAGTTCCAAACCTTTCGACACATCAAAGAAATTTGGGCGCATTTCACGCCTATAGGAAAAACAGAACCGAAACTAGTCTTAAGAATAATATCAATAATCCAATGATTGATAACTTGAAAATCCGATTCAAAACTCCTCCAGAAGTGCCGATTCCTGAGTGAGTTCTCAACTTTTCTGAATTTGTAGATCAGATCTGATTTTGTTGTGTTTGTTCAGTTCCAGTGCCGATAACAGCGAATTGTGGCAAACGATTAAGTCTTTCCACGAGTACTGCAAAGTCTTAACGAATATCAATAATGATTTGCTTCGAGAACTGATTAAAGGCAACGACGAGAAGAATTCGCTGGAATTACGTTTAGCCCAACTCAGCAATGGATGCAAATTATGATTCGCTCTGACTTTCGGTCTTTTATTTTGTTAATCGTTTATATTATTATTAATCATATCTTAAGTATTGTTTAGATTTGAGTCAAATGGATATTAATTACTATTTTTTAAGAGTAAACGATATATTTTTGTCATAAATAGCTTTTGTTTCGAATCAATGTTTACTAAATTTATTTATTTTTTATTATTTCTGAAGAAACGGAGTTTAAAATCATTTAATTATATTTTTATTAAACGGAAACATAATTTACAGAAAAGATTTGTTTAAAAACCACTCAAATGAGTGTAAATTAAAATTTGCGTAAAATTTGATTATTTATTTGATTATATATTAATCAGTAGTTTCACCGAATGTTTAATACTTTTAGTATTTATAATAATTTTATAATAAAAATCAAATTCCGATTAAAGACAAGTCTGTCGTAAACTCAATCGAAATGAGGGAAGAGTTTCCGTTTATTTTCTTTTCTTCAGGTCTTCGAATCTTTTGGTCAAATCATCGAAATCGATTCCTTCGTCTTTCGACTCATTTGGATCGTCTGTCGGAATGTCCGGCAAATTAGAAGTGGGGACAGACGGCAACTCCGGGAATGAATCGTTAGGGTTAGGCTGTGTTCGGGGCAGAGGTTTTGGTTTAGAGTCGTTTGCATTCGAGTTCGTCGATCTCATCACAGAGTCGTAATTGGGTGGTCCCGCATGACCCGGAGCCGCCCCTCCTTTCTCTTGTCGGCCATCATTGAAGTTAAAACCAATGGGTTTATTGCTGTTATTACTGGCAATTGGATAGGGAGCTGAAGGAGGCACTGATGGCAAAGGGGGAGGCGCTGAAAAGGTACCGAATCCTCCACCACCGCCGCCGCCACCCCCTGAAGGGCCTGAGGGACCATTTGGAGGGAATCCATGGTTGCGATTATCAGCGCTGTTACCCAAATCAATGAGACATCTGTCTTGGCTCTGATGAAACCCAGAGGCCATCTCTTCGGCACAATAGACCTCATCCTCGCGAAGAATGTCAGCGTCGGGTTCGTACGACACGTTCTGACTTTTGGCGATTTCTGTCCACAAATTTAATCAAAATTAAGTTAATTATTATATGAATGAAAACTTATGTTATGAATGACTCACCGATTAAGTACTTCTCGACCAATATCTTAGGCGGCGCCTGAACTCCCATTTTGATCATCAACTTCTCGTTGACACTCTTGAGGGCGTTCTCACGACAGGCCTGTGCATAGGGTTTTCCGTATTTGTAAGTTAAGAGGTCTGATATCACTTTCAATTCTTGGACATCTGCCTGAAGGCGAGGGGCGACCCAAATGAGCGAAGATATGGCTTCAGAGAGACCGTCATCTAATGTCTTCATCTGTTGAATGAGTCCGAATCGGGCCAACAGTAAGTCGCAGTACATTTCAACCAATTCCATGGCCTCAACGATATAGTCTTCACGTATGATGTGCTCGACCCTGATCTTGGCCCTTTCATACTTGCCGTTAACGATATAGTCGGCGATCTCTTTGCGGGACTTCTGCGCCAATTCGGTCTTCTTCTTCTCCAACAATTTCAACCGATTGATGGATAATCTCAAGTTTGTCTTGAGTTTTGTGTAATTAACACCAGTGCTGACCATTTCCTCACAAAAGTGAATAAATTAAATTAAATTTAATTAAAACTAAATCAATAAAAAACTGAACAAAACATTCAATTAAAGGGACAAAAGTGAAGAAATCGGAGCCTTTTGTCAACTTTTGTCAGTTGTTTACAAAATTTCATAAAATCTTCGCAATCGTTGTCCAAAAGAAACAGAAAATATGTCAACACTTTTGCCGTCAATTAGTTTCAAATTCATTCACAAAACCAATAGTTTTCTAACGAAAGGGAACCAAAACATACGAAACCCTAACTTCGAGTAATAGTTAAGTATTTTATGAATGAATTTAAAACTGAGCTCTCATTGGATGACTGCTTATCAGTTGTATTAGTCATTCAAAAACCCATTGTTTTGGTTAATCACATGTTTTGTTTGGGCTTAAAATCAGCTGAAAATGAATGGTCTTCTCATACGAAGAATCGCTTCTGAATTGGGAATCAGACACTTGAAACCCATTTTATGCAAACGTTTAATTGTTTCCGACTTAAATGTCCGACAATTGAATACTTTCACTAATCATGTCTTGCGCTCAAAAAATCTGATGAAATGCTTGTCTGAAAACAATTTTGAGACAATCATAAGAAGGATCAGCACTTCTCAGGAAATTAATTTATTTACCGATAAATTATGTAATAATTTTGTGGAACAAAAGCGTTACAAAAAGGGAAAGAAGGGATCAAAACGACAAACAAAAGACGAGTCCAGTGATGAGGAATCTGATGACGAAGAAGTCGATGAGTTTGATCCGGACCTTATTGATGGAAAAGCAATTGGTTTTATTGACAAAGACGCGACACTCGTGTCGTTACGATTGGATAATGTGATGAAAGCGGGTCTAAGTATGCAGAGGTCTAAAGTGGACGAAGCCTTCTATAGTAATCTGATCCGAATCAACGGCGAGAGGGTCTCCAAAAAGAGCCACGAAGTGACTCAAGACGACGAAATCGATCTGATTAGAGGCTTAAATCAGGACAACCACGAGTTGATTGATGTCAACAGAGTTGTGATTAAGAAGATTGAGGACAAACTCTCGTCGAGGGACAGAATCAAAGTTAAACTCAGAAGATTCCGAAACCTTACGATTGAAAACTATCCAAACGATCCCTACGACGGTATTGTCGTCAATATTGTCCGCGAAGAGAAAGAAGAATAAAATCGTTTAACAATTCATTTAATTTAGTGTTTAATGTATTTTACAATAAATAGTCTTATATTCGATATTTGTCTACAAAAGTGACTAAAAGTTGTCGATCACTGAATTCGCTTCAGTTTTGAGAAATACATTGGACCGCAATTGGAGGGCAGGAACGGCACCACTTGTGTCCCATATTTGAATGTGTGGTTCATTCTGTAGAGTCCTCGCAAAGGCCGAAGAGTTTCTTTGAGGTCCGACACAACGAACACATAATTGGTTTCCTCCCAAATCTTTTTGAGCGCCATATGAACGACGCCGTCGTTTTGAATCGGAGACAGACTACAAGTCGAGTATACAAGACTTCCGCCCGCTTTAAGTGATCGTAAGCCGGCGTAGAGAATATCGAGCTGTTCTTCCGGCAGTTTTATCCTCTCCTGAAGTCGCGACGATTTGAACCAATTGTTGTCGTTATCAGAGACAGAGAGTCTATCATTCGTACAAATGGCGTCGATTAGGATCTTATCGTAAGTGTTGTCTCTGACCAGTGTTTTGGCGTCTTTAGTGCTCAACTCAATTGTGTTCTGAATGCTATCGATTTTGGGAATATATGACTCAAAAACACCCTTCAGTCGAGTGGTTCGCGAAAGAGACTTATCGTTGAGAAACAAATTCGATGCCCTTAGAGTCAGAGCCATTGTTAAGGCTTTACCGCCGGGCGCTGCACAATAGTCGGCCACTTTTTCCCCGTTTTGAATGTCGAGCACTATTACCGGCAGAACAGAAGCCGCGTCCATACAGTAGTAGTCGAATACTTTGAGACCTCCACTCCGTTCCGGTGGTGGGAATTGAGTCATATCACCGCGAGGAAAGGTATAGATCTTCAGGATTTCGGGAATTTCCAGTTTCGGTTCTTCTATATGTTCGATAGGAATGTCCACATCTTTCTGATAGAATTCATAATAAGAGGAATCCGTTATGATTTCCTCTTCATATCTGAGTTCTTCAGTCGGGACGAAATCGTTTAAATCGATCTCCATTTTGGCCGCATTTATGAAACCATCGCTTCCGTAGTCTTCTTTTTGGGACAACATTTCGAGAAAGTTTTCGGCCTCAGTCATAGACGACAAACCACTTCCCAGTTCTCTGTCGCTGACATCACTTACGTCACTAACAGTCGAGGGATCCACTTCTGATACATCTATTCCTCTTTCTTCGGCTATTTTTGCCATCTTTTTGGCCTTCTTTTCGGCCAAAATCTTAAGTCTTCGCATATGTCTGTCGTATCTCTTATGATGTCTCTCATAATAACGCCTCAAATCAATGGCACCGATTTGTCTCATTTTGATCTCAATGTCTTCATAATCGGAGAAGACATTAACGACAGCACAGTATTTGTTTTGCGAGAGAAGTCCCAAACGCATAGACTTCCAGTTCTTGTCGTAAACTTTGGCATAAAAATTGTCGAAATGTTGTAAAGCACTGTCTGTCGGGTAAACAGTTCGCCTAACTTTGGCCTTAAAGAGCAAAACAACGGATCAGATTTAGACAGAAGAAGACTATCTGAAGACATACCCAATGAGCTGTCGTTGATTTGTTTCGGCAGAAGATATGATTAATTAAAACGTTTCTTAAATCAAAAGTTTTTTGAAAAATTCGCGACATTTTTGATCACACTTTCAAAGGCCGACAAAAATACGGACGTAATTACTGGACGTCAAGAGTGCTGGCAATTCATGCCTTCCCTTCCTTCACATCCTTTTCCGTTTAACAAACATTAAAAATGGTATGAATTGTTTGAATTGGATTTTATTTAATCGATTAAATCAGTTTAAAGCAATTGATTTGTGGTCAAGTGGTCACCAATTGGTGGCCAAACAATGGCTTTAAGCTCTTAAGAGATTAATTGATTGCCTTCTGTGGTATTTGACCCGAAATCTAAAGATGTGTTTTGTGTCCCCTTTCAGGCTCGCGGACCTAAAAAGCATTTGAAGCGTTTAAATGCGCCGAAGGCCTGGATGTTAGACAAGTTGTCGGGTGTTTTCGCGCCCCGACCCTCGACCGGACCCCACAAACTGCGGGAATCGTTGCCTTTGGTGGTTATGTTGAGGAACAGATTGAAGTATGCGTTGACCCGAAGCGAAGTCACCAAAATAGTGATGCAGAGGACCATCAAAGTTGACGGGAAGGTCAGAACCGACATCAACTATCCCTCGGGCTTTATGGGTGAGTTCCGCAACCATTTCTTAGTGGTTTGTAGGCCTTGACATCGAAGTCACTTTTATGCAGTTCTTCGGAACTCTTTGTAATTGTGTTCAAAATAAGGCCAAAAGGAAAACCAATAAGTCTTCGGTCGCTTATTACCGATGTCTTTAGGTCTTAGGCATTACCCAAAGATTTGACATTTGTTTCTATTCCCAGATGTGGTCACTATTGATAAGACCGGAGACTTCTTCCGACTCTTGTATGACATTAAGGGCCGATACACTCTGCATAAGATCACTGGAGAAGAGGCCAAAGTATGAGACAATTATCCTTTGCTTAGAACTCTATTTAATTGTTTAATAATTTCAGTATAAGTTGTGTCGCGTGAAGAAGGTCTCGACCGGACCCAAAGGCATTCCGTATATCGTGACCCACGACGGAAGAACCATTCGATACCCGGATCCGCTGATCAAAGTGCACGACTCTATTCGCTACGACATCGCTTCCGGAAAGATCTTAGACTTCATTAAGTTCGAGACCGGAAACCTTTGTATGGTTACCGGTGGACACAATTTGGGTCGAGTCGGAGTCATCACCTCTCGGGAGAGACATCCGGGAAGTTTCGATATCGTTCACGTGAAGGACTCACAGGGACACACATTCGCCACTCGGTAGGAGACCACTCCTTTCCCGCCTTTCTCTTAATTGTCGAACTGATGACATCAACCCTTCTCTTTGATAATACAATGATTTTTGATTAGTCTTTCTGACGACTCCTCTCTTTTGCCACAATTCTGTCCAAATTGTACGAAATTTACTGATTGTTTTGTTTGTGTTAAGGTTGGCCTATATATTCGTAATTGGAAAGGGAACCAAACCCTTCATTTCATTGCCGAAGGGAAGAGGAGTCCGACTGACTGTTGCCGAAGAACGCGATAAGAGATTGGCTCAGAAACAGTCGAATTAATTATAAAACTATTAAAAATGTTTTGAAATCAATAAAAACTTTTTGGAAATGAGTTGCAATTCGTTTGAAATTTTATGCTTTGTTTTAATGGTTTAGTTATTGACTAAAAATATCTTCAAATTTGACACAAAATAAGGTTTCGATTCATATACTGAAAGACAATTCAAAGCAAACCTCAATCCGACGAAAACCCCAAATGTTTCAAAAGTCTTATTGAGTTAACGCTATTATGAAAGCGGAGTAAAAATGCTTTAATTTAAGGCACTTCTGTAGAGCTCAACACATCGGGTGCTTCAGAAGCGAATAAACTATCAAATTGTGGCCTTAAATACGCCTTTTCTAGTGTTTAGTGATTCACAAAACTATTAATAAATTAAAAACAAATCAAAAGATGAGGCAAAGAGTAAATTGATTGGACAGTTGATTGTCTTCTCACTGGTCGACAATCGGCTCCTCTTTCTCGTGAGTTTCCTGAGGTAATGGGTCTTCGGTAATGACTGCCACCTCTTCAACGGTTCCATTCTGTTGGCGATTCTGATTCGTCAGTTCAATGATACTCTCGGGTGACAACTGTTGAAGTCTTTCGTGAAGGAGAGCCCTCTCGTTCTGCATGGCTCGGCATAACTTTTCTAAAGTGATGATCTTTTGCAACGCCTTCAGGTGCTCGTCGTCGCGCTTTTGTTTCTGTCAAACAATACATCAAATAAATTAGGAATCAATTGGAATCAATTGAAGCCATACCTCATCGGAGAGCTTAAGGAGTGCTTTATTGCTGGACTCCCACCGACACTTCCACTGTTGAGTTTCTTTCTCCAATTTCTTGATCTGTTTGGACATCCGTTCCATATCTTTCTTAAAGTTGGCGAACATTTCATTACTTTTGCCCAAAACTGTCTGAAACTCATCGTATTTATTGGTATAGACTCCGAGTTCTGTTCTGAGTTTGATCTCCGTCTCCGACATATCAGTGCATCGTTTCTGCAAATCAGTGATCATTTGAATCAATTGTTGTTTTTCTTTAATGAAAATCTGTTTTTCCTGATTCAAAATCATATCAGTTTTGCTGAACTTTGCTTTCATGAGCTGAGTCTCCAAATCCTTCTGTTTGATGATCTTCTCGGTGTGTTTCTCCCAACTCTCGTAGTGACCCATCAATGTCTTCAGCTTCTGAGCCAAGTCTGCGTTTTCTTCCTTCAGCTGAGTATTCCGTTTCTGGTTTTCGCCGATTAATTGCATTATTTCGTTGAGAGTCGACTGGAATTTGTTTGCGATTTCGCGACGCTTTTCCTCTTCCTCTTTGATTTTGATAAGACTCTCCTCTTTTATGAATTTGTTCTGTCGCTGGAGTTCCCGACACAGAGACTCGAGTCTCGATTTGGCCAAAACCAGGCGATTCTGTTCGGACTGCATCTGATCCTTCTCTTTGCTCAACTGAAAAGTCATTTTCTCGCTTTGTTTTGATTGTTGGCTAAGATTTCTGTTCTCTTCTGAGACTTCGATCAAACAATTGGTTAAATACGAGATTCGTTCGGCGTCTGAACTGAACGCCGAAAGCTTTTTGTTGATGTTTTCGGCACTCATTCGATTGTTTTTCGAGTTATTCTTTGATTGTTTACGACTAGAATTGTTTGTATTTGATTTGGTCGACGGTTTGTCGGCAGTTAAGTCGCTTTTCGGAGTATTAGACGTATTGTCGGCCTTTGATTCCGATTTGGTTTCGTTATTCTCAGGACTTTTCCTTTCAATCGTTTGGTCGTTGGGTTCGACAGTCAATGGCTTCGACTTATTGTCTTTGATTTGAATACTTTCGTTGGATTTAATACTTTTATCGTTTGTCTGATTATTATTGTCATTAATTTGAAGACATTTATCACTTTTTTCTTCGTTTGGATTATCTTTTGGCGTCTTATTAAGTCCAGAGATCTCTAATTCGAGCTCTTTTTGTAGTTTCAGAAGACTGTTTGTGTCGATTTGGGAGCCGGAGGGCTGTCCGTCGGCTGTGATCTGATTGGAGCCGTTGGTGACAATAGCATCACGTGATTCAAGCATTTCGTTGATTTTGTTGCGGATCTGTTTCGCTCTATCACTGCATAAAGACATCAATTCTTCGCACTTCGAGTCTTTGGTTTCAATCATCTTCTGGACGATCTTCTCAGCGGTGGCCTCATCCATGTCCTCACTCTCGAGACCGACATCTGTCTCACTCTTCACATCAATATTTGTCTCCATTTATGGTATGCTTTCAAATAAAGACAAGAATCCAATGAATTTTCAAATTGGAGTTAAATATGAAATCAATAGTCAAAAGTGGTATCAAAATAAACCGAAACAATGGCTTCGGTTATAGAAAAATGTCTCCGATTATGGGTTTAAATAAATTTCTATTTAAATGAATCCGTTTTTGTAGAAAATATTTGTTTTCATTTGTTTATAAAAATAGATTCAAAACAGAGTTTCGTATGAAATGAGTAAACGATTGCGTAAAGCATTGCATTCAATATATTACGCAAAACGCGTCAAACCTTCCCTTTAAATGCCTTTTATAAACAACTTTTCAAAGGCCTCAAACTTATGAATTTCAACTGAATTGAACTTGATACTTGTCTATAATTCAGTTTTCGTCAATAAATTATCGTTATTCAAGTGATTAGTTGCATGGATCAACTTATTTGCCGATTTTTAAAGAGTTTTGCGAACACCTGCGATAGGAATGTCATGTTTAAATTGGCAAACTTTAGATGGTGCTTGCTGCTTGGCCAATTGTTCTCGATCAATTCCAAAGAAGAATATTTGCTAAATATAACGAAAATTTTCCCTCAATTGAATAAATAGCGAATAAATAGAAATTTTCCATCAATTAAGCTATACTTAAATGAGGGAAAAGTTATCTAGCATAAAATTGGTTATATACTCTTTTATACTAATCAAAGTGATCCGACACATTTGTAAAACCGAAAGCAGAAAATTCTTTACCACTTGTGATAATTTAATCTCTGTTTTTGAAAATAAACTTAGAGTTCATTGAAATTCAACCCATTTATGCCTTTTATACCAAAAACATAGCAATCATTGGAATTCATTAATTAATTAAATTAATTGATTGCAATTGAATTCAGTTTAGAAATGTATTTAAAAAACAGATCTTTCAAAACGATTTCCAAATGAGACATCAAAAGTGTCTGAAATGAATTCTAATTGATTTAAATATCAATCAATTTGATGATACTCTCAATAAAGTGGTGTTTCATCGACTCAACCGCTAATTAAACTATGAAATCAAAAGAAGTTATTTACCGATAATTTTGGGGTAATTTTCATCTTTCATTAGCCTTAATGACAAAAATCAATTTAAGGGCAGCAAAACTTGATAGATGATCGGTATTTGCAATTTTAAACATTCCAGCGAATAATTTAATCAGAAATATACGGCCCTATTCTCCATACTAGACATTGAGTTAAGTTATTCTGAGCTCATATCAAAACGAAATTAAAGTCTCGCTTAAAAAAGAAGTCATTCCTTTGATATCACTTCTTATGAATGAAAAATTCAATTAAGAGGTTTGACGTGTTTTCAAATAATCAGTTAAAAGGCATTAAAAACTAAGACTCGAAAATCTAATTTGGGGTAAAAAATGTTCAAAATTGGCAAAAAACGAATGCCTTTAATGAGTTTGAATAAAGAGAAGAAAATCTCATTAAAGATAGTAAAGGAGTCGTACGACTCGTTTGAATGCTATGCAAAAAATTAGTGGAAAATGTGATTAACTCTCGACTCGCTATCAGTCAATGAATCTCTGAATCTCTGCTCTGACTCTCGAGTACTAAATATTAGTATATTTTTGCAATGAATTTGTATTTCGTTAATAGTGTTCTCGTTTTCAAAGCATTTTTACTTGAATTTCACAAACATTTGCATCAATTATAAGCTTAATTGACCATTAATAGGACAACCTGGCTCAACTATAGCCAGGCTCAGTAAATACCGACGAATGAGCAAGCTTATTCGGACAAAATAAATCAATAATGTGATTACGATTCTTAAGATCAAAGGAAATAAACTCAATAAAAATGAAAGTAATTCTTGGAATTCACAAAATATTTGGAAACACGAAAGGAATTTGTCAGAAACAAGTCAATTAATCCTGCTCATCCCTGCCATCAGGTAACTCTTGGAGCTTTAGCGACAGAAAACCACAACAAACGCATGCGTTTTATCTGATCCATCATATTATGAATCATATTATTAGTGTTCAAAATATCCATCAACTTCTCAATCATTACACAAATCTTCTTCTCATATGTTTAGAAAACAAAATATTTTTTTAATCATTTGATTATAGCGTTTGAAATACTCTACAAAATAGTGAGTAATGGGTTCTTACGCCACAAAGTTTAATATCTGCCAAAGTGTTCCGATTGGGTCTACCAGTGGTCCAAACCATACCAAAAGGTTCTTTTAAATTCAGTACTCTTCAGATTAGATTATAAATATATTCGCATATTTTTGTCACTAATTTTCTTTGGTTTTCTTTAAACGTTTTGATTCGTAAACCGAATGATTAATTTGAATTCACTTTTTCCTCGCTATCATTCAATTCTGTTATCAATAATTTATTGCAAATTTATTTTCAAACCACAAAAAACAATTCCAAACACTGCAGACTAAACCGGTTTCCCTGAGCTGTGATTTAGCGAGTTTTAGTCTAGCAAATTGTGAAAATTGCTTGATGATTACCTCAATTTCCACCATATTTCATCTTGTTGCTTTTTGAACTGACTAATCTAACTAATTCTGGCCCAAAAATCATCCGGATTGCTATCTTTATTTTCTAGTCCAATTTAGATGGGTAATTTAGATGACTTGTTATACAATAAATTGGCAAGCAAAAACTGTTCGCTGACGGCTCCAAATCATTTAGCGATTTAATCCAATTATGTTGGGTTTAGTGAGTTTGAGTTTAACTTTTCGATCTAGAACAATTTCAAAATCTTTGACATATCATAGGTTTTAACGAATATTAAATAATAATCTGATTAGTAGTGAAGTTATTCCTCAATATAATGAGTTTGTGGTGTGTTTTAGCGAGAAGGCAACGATCAAGATACTGCTATTGGGCCTGGATAATGCTGGAAAGACTACGACTGCTTTACATCTCATCGGAGGTAAAACTGTTTTAAAATTTCGCTCACATTTGATACCAGTCTTGATATCTGTTTCTATAAATTCTGCGCTAAAGTGCTATAAATATTTTGATTCATTTTTCAGATTCATTGGAAGATATAATACCAACGATTGGTTTCTCGAACTTAGAAATGAGAAAATATGAAAAATATAAAGTAGTTATCTATGACTTGGGCGGAGGCGCCAGAATCAGAGCCATTTGGAAAAATTATTTCTCATTAATTCATGGAATCATTTTCGTTATCGACTCATCCGATATCAGTAGAGTTCTCGAAGTGAAAGATGTCATCGAGGAAGTGGTCTCTAATGATAAAATCGGTGGAAAGCCTATTCTCGTGTTTGTATATTCTCTGTTTCACGCACTGAGTGGTGTTCCCCTCCTCACCAATAATCTAAGACTGAGCGCAGATATATCTCACAGTTGTGTTATCTTTAGTTTGCGTTTCTTTTATCGATCTATAGATTAGTTTCATATCAAATATTGGTGTGAATTATAAATATTGAAAATATGGGCCAATTTTCTGAGAAATTTTCAGTACAAAAGTCATTTGCGTTTATTTTCGGAGAGTGTCCACCACTTTCACCGGAACAGGCACTCCATTTATACAATATTTGCGATGTTGCTTGAACAAATTTGTATAAATAGACGCTCACTCACTATGTTTAGGAACATTAGTCTAATAAAAATTTTATTTACAGTTTAATCAATAAACAAGATATCGAGGGAGCGCTGGAAGAGCTGGATATCTGTCAATATTTAAAATTGGAGTCCCTTATCAACAAATTTAAGTGTCCGACCAAAGTTGTGAGTCTTTTTCTATCACATCTTCTCTTTTATGGCTAAAAACAGATTAGGAATCAAATTGAGACAAAAGTTTTATTCAAAAGACGGGATGTTTTTTAATTGAAATATTTCTCACGAATGCAGAGAATTCAGACTAAAGCCATGTTTTGAACCATTTATGAATCAGAGTATGTTTTTCGAGATTATTGTTCAAAGACTACTCATTGATGAAAGACGACAAAAGTCTGGACTCTGATTAACAGAGAGATAGTCAACAGATATGTTTGCATTTGAATTGAAATATAATTCTTTAATGAATTCCTTTGCGATTAAATAATGATTAGATTTTTGAATACGATTTGAAATATTCGCAAATCGTTTGAGTGATTACTCTATTCTAATATTCTTTTGAATATAATCTCATTAAATGATAGGAAACTTGTTCTGCAAACAGAAGGCCAGAGAATGGACAGAAAATTGATCCATCAATAGATAGCGGCTATCAATGGCTGTTGAGTTTTATAGCGAATAATTGGATTCAATTGAATACTAGAGTAGAGCTCGACTCTAATGAACAGTACAGTCAGGAGAGGAAGTCTTTGGAGGAACGGCTCAATCGCTTTCGGGAGAAACGCTTCGAATCTGAGGACAAAGAGTTCCCTAATGAGAAGGAGTTCATTAAAAACGGTAATCCCTTTAAAGCCATCGAAGATGTCATTAAAGATGTCGAACAATCGAATGAAGATTTGAATACCGATAGAAATCATGAGAATGTTAATTATGATAACAACAATAGCCAACTGATCCCAAGCAGTGATAAAAATAGAAATTCCATAATTCAAGACAAAGAGTCGATCTCTAAGTTGGGCTCAGCCTCAGAGTTGGACGAAAACCTATTTGGAAATAACTCCGATTCCAACGAAAGCAATGATATTCTGACGAATAACTCATTATCTGATGAAAAGATGAGCGCTTCAGATAAGACATCCGGTGTTCAGCAGACAACTGCTATCGATAACAACACCACTACAGACGTTGAGGTGCACCGCAATCAAACCGAAGAAGACATCATCGAAGAAGAGATAATCAAAAGCGAAATCATACAAACAAAAGGTATATAAAAGTATGAAAAGACGGCTATTATTCAAAAATTTATTTGAAGTTCGCATTGAATTCAAAGAAATAGTTATCTAAAAGTTTATATTTTTGTTTTGGGCACAGAATACGAGTCATACAAACGGCTATCGCCTCAAAGCAGCGAAAAGTCCAATAAATCTAATCGATCCTCAAATCACAAAAAAGTGAAACGAAAAATGAAAGTAATCAGAAATAGTAAAGTGTCGCCTGATTTGAGTCAAAACAGCTGAGGACTGGCCTTTTTAAGCCTAGACTTTATAAATCATTTAATAAGAGTTCATTTAATACTGTATTGGGTTTTAGACATTGACTCCCAAACCCTCGGAGTCCTTACGGAACGAAAATAAAAAAAGTTAATTAACTTTTCTTCTGTTGTGTCTGACATCCGAACAAAACATTGTATAATAACTAATCGGTTATTGTATTTCATATCTGAAAGGAATAACTTTTTTTAAAAACTCGTTATTCAATATATGATTATCGCAATTAAATATATATAAGAAGGGATTCGTTTCTTTTGTTCCCAACCAATAAGTTTATTAAATGATACAAAAATGTATAAAATATGTAAAAAGCCATTCAATATAATATATATAATACACATAAAGCGCACAAAATATTTCCATATTATTTGTGAATTTTAATATTGTGTATAGAATTACAGAATTTTGTTATTCAATACTTTGATTTGTTTGTTATTCGTGAGAAGCGATTCATTTATTATGAAAAAGTCTAATAGAATTTCAATTATGATATTCTGTGCGAAACTTTGTATATCAGTGTCTATCAGTTGCTGGTATCAAACAAAACACTACTTCAGAGAGTCAGACATTGAAAACGAGCCGAAGATTTAATGTATAAAATATTTTCTATGAACTTATGTTTTATATATGAATTAAGACTTGAATTAAATTATTTTTTGGGTAAAAAAAGTATAAATTTTTATTAAAGTGCAAAAACTGAGCGCTCAGTCCCAGTGTTTGTTAGGCTTATCCAATGAAACAAGTTTTGGAGACCACACGTCATTTGAATTCTCACCCACCTCTCCCTTCAGCACAACATACAAGTTGGTCCTTTGGAATTGCTATACAAAAACTTGATGGCTGGCAGACGATCCTCATTCACGTCCTTCAGTATGCATTTGTGAGGGCCGGCGATCGTATGAATGGGAACTCAACTAAACTTTTCAAAGTTTCAAAAGTTTTTTTCGCTCCGAGTTTTGAAAAAAAGTGAAGTGAATTGAAGTTATGTACCGCTGACTGAGGCCTACAATTCCTGTAATTTGTGACTCAAAGAGTTCCTATTAAATGTCAAACGCTATGATCAAAATTTTATGTAATAATAATAATAAAAGGATTGAGCAATGATCGAGCAATGCTAGGCTCGCCCCGGGACCGGCACAGCTATGGCACTGTTACCTGTTGATAGTCTTCTCAATGGAAGGACTGTTATATTTATTCTTCTGCTTTTGTGGCTTCAGAACAAACAGATTTTGTCATATGAAGTGATTGAAAAATGCGAGAAGGGATGCAATAACCTCGTGGTAAATATCAAACAACTCTTCCCTAAACTCTTTACTCCCTTTACTCCCTTTCAACCAACTGTTGACAAAACTTTACATAACTTTCAATAACTTAATTCATAAATTTGTATAAACTATTAGAAACTGATCCCAAGCGCGACAAATAGTTTTGTGGATAACTTTTTCCGATTCAATTGATTTATTTAAGTACCTGTTAATTGATATTGACTCAAATAATTATAAGCTTGCTAATTTGATTTATTCGTGAATATTTTTGGCTTATTTTACTCAAAGTCACGAATATTTTTGGCAAAACTCAGTGAAGAATATCAAAGAAAAGCTAAATTTATTTTATAAGAAAGTTAGTTCCACTTCGATTCTCGTTACTGTGTGAACAACTTGTTCATTTTTGTATTTCTCTAGTCTCAAAATATAGCTTAAATTGTTCAGTTTCATTATTGTATGAGAGGACAAAGCCACTTGCTCATTATTATTTTGATATAATAGTGATATTATGACATAAGTTACACAATTAAAGTTGGCTGAGGAGTGGCTGTAGGCCTGAGTATACGTTTGTAGACTGTATACCTGGACAAATTAAAAAAAAATCTAATTTTGTGTAAAATGTTTGAAAAAATATTATGTTGTTTAGAGACAGAGCAGTGATTTTCCCATACTTTCAAGCGTTTACTTAGTTTAATATTCCAGGTTTTTGAGGTTGTGGGGGTTGCGGAGGTTTGTGCACTTCCTTTCGCCACTGGAGGAACCTATCCATCCGTAGACCAACTGTTGAAGAAAACAGACAAAAGTTTTTCCATTCTGTGACTCCTTGACTGGTCATGCATTACATACATTACAATGATTACAGACAACACTTGAATTGCATTTCTTGGCTCTATTTTCCTCTGCTTTTCAACAGAAAAACGCATTTTCTGTAACGCAAAGTCCGGTCCCTAAAAAGAGTGCATCTGTTCTCACAGTCGGTGCTATACATTGTCTTCAAGGAAACTCTCTCTCTCTCTCTCTCTCTCTCCCTCTCGCCCTCTCTCCCTCTCTCCCTCTCTCCCTGGTTGAGCTAACTCACACGCTCTCTTTCTTGGTCTTGGCGACTCGCACACGCACTCCTCACTCACTCACACTCATTCATTCATTGAGTTATTTTCTACCTGTGCCGGAGTGCCGGAGTTTCTTGAATGAAAATACACACAAAGAATGAAATAAATATTCAGAAAAGTTTTGAAAAGTAGATTCACGTCTTTCTCTCCGTTAAGCAGAAAAACGAAATTATTGTCGAAGTCTTACTCTAAGGAATCTCAGAGTTGTTAACAACGAATCCGGAGCTCATATGCTCTGAATAACTGCTTTTCCAATGAATTACATTTGAAACATAGTTTTGAATAATTCAAAAAATTAGTCGTAAAACAACCCAACAATTCGGTTAAAGTTTAAAACTCCACAAAAAAAGTTTTTTACTCTTTTCTTTTGAAACAGAATTAGAGGGCCGGCCCTAAAATTAACCTCTGATACAGATCTCATCGATGAAAACTACATTAAATTTTTTATTGATCATCGATTCAATCAATGATAGCCAGGTTATAGAATTGGCTAAATTTAATGATTGATTGAAGAAATTTTTGCCCAAATAATACCTCAAAATATTTCTCGATATTTGTATAGAATGTAAATTACCTATAATTTGGCCGAAAGAAGAGCTCATTAGGTTTACCCCGTTCTGTGCGAGTCCTTGACCATCCCTACTCAGCAATTTCCTTTGACAAACAGTACAATCTTTAGGGAGAGCGGTGAGCACCGGTATGCTGGACGGCAGTGTCTGGTCGTATGCTGTGCTCTCAGATTATTTAATTAGTTTTTCTCCGGCTTTTTGTATATAAAAAACATTTCAAATGAAATATTTTATTTGGAAATTTATATTTTGATTTGCACTCAACTCTCAGATAAGTAATCATTTATATTGAAAAGTATTGCAATAAATTGTTTGGCATAAAAATGCAGCCATTTTTCCGTATAATGAGATTCAGATGAGAAAAAAAGGCAAAAAATATTCTGAACTATAAAATAACTTAACAGACAAATAATAAGCCACACCTCGTATTTATTTTTCAAACCGAGCATAACGTGGTTTAAAACAAGAAAAGAGAGGAATAAGTAAAAAGTTTTTTTCTAAACACATAACACAAATACTTGACTTCACAGAGAGTTTTTCACTAAAGTTATTTCGCTTCCAAACCATAAGATATGGTTTTCCATAAGTGTTATGTATTTTAGCGAAAAATATCGTTTGGCAAACAATAGGCAATAATTGTAGAGTTGGTTATTATTTGAGTGGTTTTTGCTTTTCTCACACCAATTGCTTTCGAGTGTCAGTGAATTTCAATGTATGTCAGAATTATATTCAAGTTATGTATTGGAGTTGTTTTTTGTTTCAACATTGCTCTCGAAAATTGATTAAAAGAGGATCTGTGGCTCTGGTTTAATGCTCAATACTCGGCTCTGGGCTCCCAGTTTGGGTGTAGGTGCTTGAACTCAATCTATGAATTATTTATAATTTGAGTGAAAAAAAGGATTTCAATCTTTGAAATTTTAATATTCCTGAAAATCTTAGTAAACCGAAGAAAAAGTTTAATTTGAATTTTTCCTTCAATTTTACGATATATTCAGAAACGTTTGATGACTTGCTTTAGTCTAGGGATGGAAAAGGCGATTGAAATTTATTATCCTGGCAAATATTTGCATAAATTTAATTTCACGCAAATCAATGGATTCTCGTGAACGCCCGATCAATCTTAGAATGACCCATGACAAATATTTCTGCTCGTCATTGAGAAAAAGACTGAGTGCCGATGTGTTGATTTGGCCAATAAAAAGAATCTGTCTTGTTAATTATTAAAACAAATAAATCGATTTCTTTTGGGAACGGTTTGAGGGGCTATTACCCCCTTTCTGAATAAATTTGATTATGAAAATTGAGTAAGAGCATGTAAGAGCTTAACGCATGAGATCAATGTCTGGAGGAATCAGTTTAAGGTCAATACTCAATGAGTATTAGTGCGTAAGAAATGAGGAATTGAAGGCTCAAAATCATTTTCTCTTCTTTTCATACGTTTATTATTGTTATTAATTTGAGTTAACAATGATTTTTCAGTTCACTTATTCACGAATTAATGTTTTTTCAAAACTAATAATAACAGAGCTTTAAATCAAAACATTATCTTTGGTCTCGAAAAGTAGGTCCAAGTCTTGTGCTTTTTTGCATAAGTGAGCAAAAAATTTTAAAATATTATCTTATGTTTAATGGCTTTCATAATAAAAACTTATTGAACGCCACAGACATGTGCTCTGAATAAGAGCTCTTCTGATGAATTATTTAAGAAAACAATTTATGTTTGAATAAACAATAATTCATAAAATGAAAAATTAGTTACAAAACAATCCCATAATTTGGTCAGTTGTTTGAGAGATCGCGTTATTCTCTTTAAAACAATCATTAGAGGCCTATCCCTGAAATGTTATACTCAAGAATGGCCATACTCACAATACTCAGGGCTGTGTGAGTGTGCACAGGTCAGGAACAGGTGGTACGCGATCGCAACAGATTTCTAATCACAACTACTCTCAGCTATTTTTTGTTCGTTGAGATTCTTGTGTGTGGTCACAATGGAAAAGTAATTTGAGCAAAAACATCCAAATTACAGTCTATTTTCTCTGAATTAGTCCTTGGTCTCTCTCTGCACCTCATATATAAATGAAGTGTGAGAGAAGTCAATCTCTAATTGATTAGTAATTCATAATCTTTCGCATAATTAACACAATTTGAGTCAATTATCGCTTTCGGTATTCAATTAAGTCAACAGTAAATAACAGATTAGACTAAACTTTATTTTCTTTATCGCAATTAAAAGACTGAAAATATTAAATAATAATTTTACTCTTATTTTGCAGAACTTCGAGGAGAATGTGTTCGACATCGCATGCAATGAGAGCTGTAAATTGCAACAAGTAAGTCTAAATAAGTCACACCATACGATCGATAACCACCGGTTCCCTCATTTAGATAAGCGCTAAATATAGCACTGATTTAATATTTATTTGCATCCATTCATTCAAAATGTAATTTCAATTGTTATTCAATAAGTGAAACAATTTTTCAACTGTTGAACAAAGTTTTGTCGCTCCAGAAACCAAATAGTAGTGAAATGTTAGCCAATTGAATGAAATGTCTGTCCATTTGTGTGTTGTCTACGCATCGATGGTCTCTTCATTTGAAAACATTGTTATTTAGTATTGATTTCAATTGCAATCATATTCTAGTTTTGAGTCATATTATTATTATTTTAATCATATTTTTTCATATTATATATGTTTTTGTGATCACCAAAAGCCTTGACTATCATTCATATGAGGGCTCGAATTGATTATCCGGAGCACAGCATGAGTGCAAATGTTCTCTTTTTCACTCCACATGAAAGACAGTACTCTCTTATGAATTCTGTGCCACAATTGATAACTGCAATGAAATATTGCTCACAAGTTATGAGCTTTTAGTCAACACTTTATTGAGAGCCCAGAAAAAATTTTCGCATAGACTTTATGATAGACTTTAATGAGGAAATTGTTATTAAAGCCCAGCCATCAAATGATAAGCAATTAATTGATGCGCCAATAGATGTGGTGCTCCACTTTTGGTGCACTACAAGTGCACAAACTTTTCATTTATTCAAAACTGGAATATGCTGTCCGTCAAAAGGGAGGCTATACTTACATTTGTGGCTAAGAATACCATATTCTGAAGGAAATAGTGGCCGAGTTAATTTTTCCGGAACATAGAGCCAATTAAGTTCTTTGAGCACAGGTAATAAACCTGGGAAAGTTTTTATTTGGGCCCCAAACAAAATAATTGCGAAAGGTAAAATACAAATCTCTAATATAAACTAATGGGTTTCCGGGAAGAGCGCCGGCTCTCCATTGAGGCGTAACATCCTCTCTGTATTCCTCCCCACCTTTGCGTAGGAATTTTGTGCCTTTCATCTAATGCCTCTCCACTCGGGCCGGAAATATTCCTGTGCTCTCAACTACACAAAAGAGAGGTTTGCATTCATTAAAATAAATCACTGATAATGGAAAACACTTTTTCGAATTGAGCAAGGCAATAGGCATTGTAATAATTGGGTGGGATCACCATCATTCAGTGTCAACGATATAGGGTCAATGAGAGGGGTCAATATTTTGATCGTTAATTAATAATTGCTCTTTTTGTCTGTGCTTTGGTTTACCTTTTTTTTCGTCGGAGTAATGATTTTTTGAAAGCAAGTAATGATGTTTTTTTTGCCGGAGTAACGTTTCCGGCGCTCACCCCCGCACATATGCTCCCCCACCTCCAACGGAGCCTCAGGTTGATGGCTGGTGATGTAACTCTCCCTTCTGTTAGGCAGCAGACGTGAGGACCTCAAGATCATAAAATATTTGCTTGCTCATAGCTAAGATCATAAAGTCTTGAAATGTAAGGCAGTGACAGTGAGCCCGAGGCCGCACAGGTCTTAACAGATTGCAAACAGGGAGGTATACTCTAAATGGAAATATTTTCATTAATTCACCCAAAAAAAAGTCTCCGTTTTTTCGATTTAATTATTTGAATACTTATTTTTGAAAACAATGGATAAAAGCGTTTGTCGTTTGTCAGCGACTGATAAATATTTCAGTTATTTTGTTGTTTTGTTATTTTGATTCGTCATTCGATGCCATTTGTTTGGCATCACTCAGGCATAACTCATCCAGAAAAACGCACAAAGGAAATGTGAGATCAACATGGTTATATACAGAGTTGTATGCAATCGCTATTTAAGCCGATCGACACTGGTTTCCATCAATAACTCGTATGACTAATCCGAGTCATTTGGTGTCAGCCAAAGGGGGATCTGTTTTTTGAGCCTAACATCCAAATGACATAAAACAAAGTTGTTAAATTGGAAACTGTCCATGGACAATCTGTTGTTTGCCTTGTCTTGATTGAATATTTATTTGCTAGAAATGTTCTGCACAGCATAAAGATACAGCTCAGGGCTCATGTTTCAGCTGAACATTTGACCGCCGGTTAGCTTAAAACGCACTGAAATCCGACTCTTTCTGTGCGGACCTAAACCAGTAATTAGTCGTTCAATAATCACAGTTACACCCAGAGTGACCCAATGTGTATAATTAGCCCTGATTATGTGATTATAGGAATTAGAAGAATATTGAAGAGGATGCAGGCATTAAAAATCTTCATGATCAAAATATTGATGTTTGCCAAGAGCCTCAAGAATTTGTTTTTCTCAATGAGTCCAACATTTGCTAGTATTCAACAAATGGATGAGAAATATAAATAATATGCGAAAAATGTGTAAAATATTTGTAAAATGCATAACAAATAAAATATTTTTCAGTTTAAACACAGCACAGAATAAAAGCACAGAATAATAGCAGAGAGACGTGAAAATGACATTTAGTGTGAGAGTCAAATGAATTTCGGTTTTGATGAACAAAATCTATGAATTGAATGCATTTCCCACTCAAACACGAAAAAACATTTAAAGCCATAATTTGATATCAAGGCTGAGTTAAACTGTAAAAAATGGTTCTGATAATTATGGGACACATTTATCACTGGATCGCACGTGAAATCAAATCTGTCATAAAAACTATTAGACTTAATCTGTTATGACTTGTTTTGATGCAAATATTTATAAATAAATTCAAAGTATTTGATAAAACTTTTGCAGAAATATTGTCTCAAAATTATCTCTAAATTGTATTTTTATCTCGATTTTAGTGTCGGATTGGGTGCCAGCGGTGGACAGAAGCCCAGCCGACCTGCACTAAGGCCTGTAACGATTCCAGTACTGTCAATAATTGGGTGAGTCTTTTAAATATTTAATGTCCAGTTCGTTTTGGAATTATTGCATACTTATGGCTATAATGAAAGCGCTGTCGGAAAAAATCAGTCAATAATCTGAGAATACATTAAAATGAAAACCAGAGACTAGTTTGAAATTATGATAGAGTGCACAGCCATTGCACAGCCATTAATTTATATTTAAATGTGGGGTTAGACTGAATTCCTGGGCAATTATTCCGTGCACTTAAAAATAATTGCGATTTATCTTTATGTATATGTCTGTCCCCATTAGGTGCTATATTGTGTGCTGGGCTGCAATTATGCTCAGGGTGTATATATCGATAAAGTCAAAGAGGAAGTGTCCACTCCGTCGGCACCATATCTTGTGGCGGATTCGTTGACAAACGAATCGCTGACCATTGAATGGCAGACCTCGTCATTCAAGAACATCACATATTTGGTGCAATGGAGGTATGAGTTGTTGGGCGGCGACTGGAACTACTATATGCCGAACAAATCGCTCAGCACTAGTCGTTTGCAAATCAAAGGTCTCGATGCCTACACTCAGTATCGGTTTCGAGTGGAATGGATTGTCTTACGTGAGTATGGGATGACTCTCTTCTCCCATCCGAGTGTTGTAATCTCAACGCTGGCATATGGTGTGCCCTCTTCGCCGCCAATTATCAAAAGCCTGATCCCTGTCAGCTCATCTCAAATATCTGTCAGTTGGGAACCGCCCCGTTTCCCAAACGGACCGATAATCTCCTACGCCCTGTACCTGAATGAGTACCCGAGCGGACCCACTGTTGTCAAAGACATTCTTAATTCGCACTTAAATAGTGATAAAGACATTAATTTAAGACACAATAAAAGTTTACATTATATGTGGAACAGACTCAAAGTCAACACCACTTATGTCATATCAGTTGTGACGCGCAATAACTTTGGCGAAGGACCCAAAGCGCTGTCCAATTGCACAACCCTTGAGTCAGACATAGAAAAGTCAATTGAAAGCGAGTCAACACTGCCTGAAGTTATTTTGGCCACAGATAAAGAGGTCATCAAAAGAGACCCCGAGTTTCCGTTCGACGGAGAGGTCGTCTTCAGACTTAACGACTTCACGACCAGCGCTGACATCAGCGGTCTGGCCGTTCACGTCGAGTATAAATATCTATTTATTTCGGATACTTCTGGAACTGTTCGCAGAGTTTCTCTGAAGAATGAGAACAACAAACAGACGCGAACTATAGTTAGGGACAGATCTCGACGTCCGTCACACCTGTCAATTGACTGGTTGGGCGATAAGTTATATATGATCGAGGAAACGAAGATCAGCCGCTGTAATCTGGACGGCGATCGTATGGAGTCTGTCATCACTGGCTTCAAGACACGACCTGCAGATATGAAAGTGGATCCCTATAACGGATATCTGTATTGGCTGTCAATAAGTGATACACAGATTGCTAGTCTCTATAGAGTGGATCTGTCTCTCGTTGCCACTGATGTCATTGCATATAATTATGCGAATCTCATATTCCAAGAGTCATCTGTCAGCACATTTGCGGTCGACTTCATTAATTATCGCTTATATGTACCCATCAGTCGGGAGGCCTCCATATTCTCGATTACCATCGATGGCAACGATCGGACAAATGTCAGACATAACTCTCAAAGGAGTGATCAGTTGGAGAACATCGAGAGTCTTGTTGTTTATCAAAACCTCTTCTACTTTACAAAAGGCAATGAAGTGTTTCGTGAAGAGTATGAGTCGGATAGCGGCAAATACCACCACTCCTCCACTCAGATCGAGGCTAATGTCTTGGTCTCTATGTGTGTCCTCGACTACAGTAGTCAGCCCTATCCCGTGCCTTTAAACCCAGTCAAGAACGTACAGTCAGTCTTCTTAGACACCACCGCTAAAATCGTTTGGGAAAAGCCCGATCTGTTGGGCGACAAAGGACAGGGAGCCTGGCAGAAGTGGTCTTATGAGGTCAGCATCGAAGAAACGCTGTCCCGAATCTCATTTCTTGACAGAGGGCTAACCGGAACTCATTGTGAGGCAGCAGAACTCACTCCTAACACAGAATATGATATAAGAGTGCGGGCATACAGCAGAGCAGGCAATGGCACCTGGAGTCACACCTTCCATGGAAAGACTTTGCACCAAATTAAACCTCATTCAAGACATCCGTTTGCACTCTGGAGCACAAGGGAGGGAATACTTAAATCAAATATCGTTGGGGACAGAGTCGAGCATTTGGTCCACAGAATGAATATGAATGGCACCACCATTAATGGTATTTCCCCTCACATTTACTTTTTCTATAATTAGCTTCATATCAATACTTTAATCAAATATCAATCTTTAAATATGAATCCCTTAACAAAGACTGAGTGAAAGGAGGGGTCGATCTCTGAATATCCGAAGAATAAAAAAGATTATGAATAAGAAAATTATTCAAATTATTGAATATCTTTAGATTTAAATCGGATTTCAATAATTTTAATCTACTTTTCTATTGAATGGCTGAAGAAAAAGCAAAAGTCTTTTAGATTTTTATTATCGAAACTATTTTTATACTTTTTTGAGAACTAATTATAATTCAAAACAAGAAATGTTAGAAAAGGCGAAGAATTTTCTCAGCCATCAGACCATAAACTCCACTCTTATTGAGCCCACTGTTGAGCCCACTGTTGAGCCCACTGTTGACTTTCAACTTTTTATAATGATTTCATATGCAGGAGTGCCCCAAACCCGGCCAAACACTGGGTATGGCAGGTCCTTGAATGCAAGCAATTCACTGCTTTTGTCTATTACTTAGCTCAGGCTCAGGCATACGGCGATTCTTTTTTGTTAATTGAGCTAAATATAAATAAATTTGATCATGCTTCACTCTAAAATGATAATAAATTAGACTGGGCATGTTGCAATAACAGTTTACAGCTGACCATTAGTTGTGCTGTGATATGGCATACGACAGACAGGGGCTGACACCCGATATCAGCCAATTATTTCTCTTAATTACTTAAAACTCAGTGTTTTTCAGTCTTTTGTTTATATTTTTGACAAAAAATTCCTGTTTTTGTCAAATCTCTGCCAAAAAAATGTTTAACAAACAAAAATCGAAGCAAAATATAAACAAAATATAAACAAGCTCAAATAGTTTATATTTCAAAACAAACAGTCCAACCTAATTACACTTTGATTCCGGGCAAAGGCCTATAGCTGTTCCTCAATCAGCTCTAAAACAATTAAAGATAACAAATTGATTGAAATGATTTCAGATATCAGTTGGTACAGGGATGTCGTCTTTCTCAACGGGGAGAATCATATTTACATTTATAACCTGACATCTCACGCATCGCTCACTCGTATCAGTAATATCACCAGTGCTTCCAGTATTGCCGTCGATTGGTTGGCACCTAAGCTCTACTGGTCGAGTCCTGCACAGAGACTGGTAGGCCCTCTCCCCTTGCATTTGCATTTTTAAATCCTAGATGTGATCGGAATATTAATTATGAAATTACCATTTCTAAGATATCCCGATCCAATTTGGATGGAAGTCACTCCGAGCCCTTACCCATTATGACATTCGCCAAAGAAATAGCCATCGACTCAATCATGGGTTACATCTATTGGGCGACCGGTTATAGCGTTGAGTTCTCGCGACTCAATGGCATTAATCGCAGGAAATATACCGAAACTGATCTCTTCTCCGGTAAACACATTATGGGTCTGACTCTGAATCTCGAACAGAATCTCATCTTTTGGATACTCAGAAGCTATGACGGGGTTGTCCTCTATAGTGCGTCATTAGCCGGCAAAAACAATGCAGATTTAGTGCCACAAACTGTCAAATTTGTGGGACAACTCCCTGAGAATCACTTGAGAGGTCCGCTGTCCTACTATTCCGATCGGATGTTTTGGTTGGAAGAGGAACACAATTACGCCCTCATTAGTGAAGTCAATGGAGAAAACTTTGCTGTTCTCAAAGGATTGGGACTCAACGACATCAATACTCTTACTGTAGTCGATCCTTCCCTTCAGCCCATACCCACTGGTTATGAATCTCTTAATGACGTTGTGGTCATTCCCAATGACTTGAAAGTGGAAGACATTAAACTGACCGGAAGTTCGGATAACTTCACGATATTCTGGAAGAAGTGCGAAAATGTTAATTATGATGAAGTCTTCTACGAGTTGGTCATCGAAGACAGTCATCAAAATCACAGACATTCTATGATTACTCGCAAAACCAAATACCCGTATCCTCTGGCAAACCAATTGCCGCCCTATTCGAAGATCAAACTCGGGATCAGAGCCTTCACTTATTGGGCGTCTTCTAAACAGACAATCATAGAGTTGTATTCCCCGATGTCAACCCCGAGCGCGCCATCAAAGCCCCGCTGTTTCATCAGCTATGAGCGCAACGCTTACGACAACTCGATCGCCAAAATCCACGCTGAGTTCAGATGGTCACCGCCTGAAAAGCCCAATGGGGTTATCTTAGGCTATACTGTAAACGCCTGGTCTTTACAATCAGGTAATCACAAGAGTGTTGAAGTGGAAAACGTCAAAGTTTTGGGACAATTGCATCAAATCTATTTGAGTGATCTTAAGATCAACACAACCTATCAGTTCCAAGTCCAGGCCTTTACCGAAGCTGGCGATGGCCCGCGAAGTGATATAATAAGTGCTCACAGCTCGGAAGAGCACCCGGTCCCAAGACTTCTCGTCACAAAAAGCGACTCAATACGAATGGCAGACATTGATTCACACGAAGAAAAAATCCTGACCTCAAAGGCTATTATTCCCGTTTCGGTTACGTATATCAGTAAAGAGAACCTTATGTTTTGGGTGGAAGAGGACGGTATCCTCAAGAAGTCCTATTTGGACGGCACTAACATCACAATCATTCATCAAATGTATTCTCCCGGCACTGGACTCACAGTTGATTGGATCGGTAGACGACTCTATTGGTCTGAGACTGACATAAGTTCACCGAAAAGTACGATCTGGTCATACGATTTGAGTGATTCCACTGCCAGACCAGTTCTGATCAACACGAAGAACAATGTGGTTATCGCCAATTTAGAGGTCGACCCCTTCTCCAGTACACTGGTTTGGACTGAGATGTTTAACAAGAACAGTGGTCAGGTGAAAATGTGCGCAACAAATGCCATCAAAACTCCGTCGACATCGAGTGTGAGACCATTTTTCCAACAAAAACTACGGAAAACCAAACGGGACTTGACTTCTGAGACGTGTAACTGCGCCACTCATTCAGTAGTCGGCAGTTCACTGGCCATCGACCGATCAAATTATGGCAAATCAGAGCTCATTTGGTTCGATTCAAAATATGACCGAATAATGGCCAGTGATATGAAGGGCTGTCAGTGCCGAATATTAATTAACTCAACCTATGGCTTCCCTCCCACCTCAATGTCTGTGGACAATGACTTCATTTATTGGTCGAACTCTTCGTTAGGCAATGTCTACAAAATCAGAAAACAATTTATAAATTCAGGCAAAAAATCAGATCAATTGCTTTCATCTTTCAAACCGTTGCCGAAACTGAATGGCCAACAGTCCCAAAATGAGCCTCACTTAGTGCTGTCCGAAACGGCTAATGCAGTTCATGGCATCAAAGCCCTGAGCGATCACTTACAGCCATACCCTAATCATGAATGTCTCGTTCCAATGGAATATCACGAAAGCGTCAGATTAGTGGACAACACCGCACATAGTCTGACCATTTCTATGCAGGAAGTGAGACGTCCATTGGGTTGTTCCAAAACAACATTGGCTTCGGTTCTTTATACTGTATATTATGGCAAAGTCCTGTCCGATGGCCATTACGAGTGTGGACTCAGTCTGAGGGGCTGCCGAAAAATAGAAACATTTAACGACACCATAACTATCACTGGTTTGGAACCGTTTACTAATTATACGATTCGAGTATCGGTTAAGAACTTCTACAGTGAGAACCCGGAGAATATTCTTCCCGGTTCTCCCGTTAACTTTGAAACAGCAGAGTCTAAGCCATCCCCTCCCAGAAATGTGATCGCAATAGCGGAGACTCCATACAAGATATTAGTAAATTGGGAACCACCAGAAAAGCCAAACGGCGATCCCATTCTTTATGAAATGCGATGGTATTCCTCAAAAGATCAGAATTGGCACAAGGCCATCTACACTAAAAAGCCAAATACCACCCGATTCGGAGAGAGATTCCAAATGCGACTGACGGACAGCATAAAGCCGGGGCTCACATATTTCATAAACATAAGGGCCTACTCTAGTGATGGCATTTATTACAGCGACAGCCAAACAGCTTCCGTCACAACTTATAATTTGCCAAATGATATACAGTTGCAGGAAAAAGGGTCCCGTTTTCTTAAGATCAGTTGGCTTTCCCCGCCGTCTAACACTAGTGTTTCAGAGATCGCTCAGCACACTATCCAGTACTCCCGCTTTGGTAACCATAGATGGGTCGGACAGGAGTACAACACAACTAAGCCATCGACTCAATACATATTCACGATTAAGAATCTGATTCCAAACACTGACTACACTTTCAGACTATTACTGACCTATAGGACGACCACATCTCTGTTGACTTGGCCCGAAAGTGAGAAGTATGTCTTCAGAACGATTGGTGACGCACCCGAATGTCCCGAACCCCCCAAAGTTATGGAAATTACAGGAGTGAACCAACCGCTTTGGAAAATATACTGGAATAAGGTGTCGGCCAATGGGGCGCAGAATGTTTGGTACAATTTGTGGTACAAATCAACTGAAAAGTCTGAAAACAACTCTGAACGGGAGGATTGGATTATTGTCTACAACGCCACCGAAAACTACTGGTTTGTCGACGGCTTATCGCCAGAAAAAAATTACATTTTTAAAGTTGGAGCAGTCAGTGAATTCGGAGCAAGCAAATTTAGTAATGAGAGCCAACCATTCGAGTTATTAAAGCAAATTCCCGAATCAGATTCCGCTATTCTGACCATTTCTGCAATTATTATATCACTAATAATGGTTTTGGCGTTTTTTGTCCTCTATTTTACATGTAATTTACATTTTTATATCATTTTATTGAATAGAAATGAGCTAGCTCAACCATTCGAACCTTATATGTAATTGTATTTTGATTTACAGTCCGAAGACGTTATTTTGTGGATCAGAAGAAAAAGGCTCTCGAAGATGATAGGAGTCACAGAAACTCTGACCTGGAATTAGTTCCGTGGCCTGAACTGCCCGGACATCCGCACCAAATGAATGCGCTCTACACTAACAGGTCAGCCATAGATAGCCTCTCATAGCAATCATTTATTAACTATTTTTGAATTAATAGTTGTTTCGATTGGGATAACGAGTTGAAGGGAATAACCAAGATTAAAAGAGATCAGATCACCGAAACACAATTCCTGGGCAGTGGAGCCTTCGGAGAGGTATTTGAAGGTTATTGGCAACAAAAAGAAGGCAACGCTTCGAAGATCACTAAAGTGGCCATAAAAGTAATGACAAATCACTTTCTCTGAGACAATATTTTATATAATTTTCATTTTCTTTTGATAAGACATTAAGAAAAGGCGCTTCCGATGAGGAAAAATCCAATTTCCTGAAAGAGGCAAAACTGATGGCAGACTTCAAACACCCACACATTCTTGAGTTACAATGCATTTGTTTGGACCCGAATATGATTTCACTGATATTGGAGTTAATGGAGGGGGGTGACCTGCTCAAATATCTCAGGAATAACAGACCCCGTGGCAATGTCGCCAGTCCTCTAACGATGGACGATCTGATAAGCATCTGCACAGATGTGGCCAAAGGCTGTCAATACTTAGAAGGCGTCCATTTCATTCACCGAGACTTAGCCGCCCGAAACTGTTTGGTCACCGGCTTTGACCGAAACACTCGAGTCGTCAAAATCGGTGACTTTGGGTTAGCCCGGGATATATATAAAAACGATTACTACCGAAAAGAAGGCGAAGGTTTACTACCAGTGCGATGGATGGCACCCGAATCCCTTATTGATGGAGTTTTCACTTCACAGAGTGATGTATGCCTTAAGAAATTTATCGTTTTAGACACGATTTTAAAGAAATTTACTCAAAAGGTTTGGTCATTCGGTGTATTGCTCTATGAAGTGATGTCTTTGGGTCAGCAGCCATACCAGGCCCGCAACAACACCGAAGTTCTCAACTATGTTAGAATTGGCGGAACACTGGACAGACCTCATATTTGCCCTGATGAAATGTAAACTTTAAATCGATATATTCTAGAAACTTATTTTAACTGCTGTTGACAGGTATCAACTGATGCGTCGCTGCTGGACATTCCAGCGCGAGGACAGACCTAATTTCTCGGAGTGCTTGGAGGCATTGGAGGAAATGAAGAAAAACATATCGTGCTATCCTTCGGCCATCACTTCTGTCCACAACCAGAACTATATCTATAACCGTAAGTATTGTTTGAGAATAAGAATTGGGAACAAAAGTGACGGCTCTTATCGATAGCATGTAATCTATTTTTTGGTGTCGTTTGTGTCTTGCATTTAAAGGTCAAACTATTCCCTAATCGCTGAAAATATTCTTTAATAACATTCTGTGCTATACTTAACCCAACTGTGGCTGCATTTCCTGTCTTTGAGTTTCGTTTCCATTAATTTTCATTCAAAGTCTTTCTTTTTCTCGATTTTGTTGTTTATTTCCATTAAATTATTTGCTTTTATATCAATTTTTGTCCATTTGTTTGCGCTTTAGGAGGATTTGATAACCCTGGATATAGTGAGGATGAGAGACAGGCAGGTAGTGATCGTACGTTCAAAACACACTTTACTAACACTTGACTTATGCTTAAGAGCTCTGAATATTTTGTCGAAACGTTTTATTTATATTTTATTTTCCGATAATTTATTATTTATTTATCGCTAATGAGTATTGGTTTCAATGAATAGGAAACTCGACTCATAGTATGAAAAATTCCAACAATTCTTCGGCTCAGAGTTTTTCGAGCAGTTCCACAATTAAGCCCTGCTATCAAAACGGACAGTTCAAGTACATTGAACTGATTGGTTCCGGCAAAGAGGGAATCACTGATGCCGATGGCTATCAGATCCCAATCAGTAAATCTCCGCTTCAGATGACAGCTAATGATAACAACAAACTGTTGAATACAATGAACCAAATCGTTGTACTTAACAATGATTGCGATGAAAGCGCTTTACGGGCGGCGCCCACTGCGTCCGTTCGCCGAAAACAATTAGTTGACTCAGTCGGCAGCTGTTCCCCTCCTCCGACATATTCACAAGTATTCACACCAAATGAAGTCGTGCTAAATAGTGATCAGAATAATTGTGAGCTAAGTCCCTATGGTTTGTCAGAGGGCCGGACAGCGGCCATCCCACAGACAAATTGTAGTCAACACAGTCTAAGTTCAAGTCAAGCGAAAACCAAAAACTATCGACAAATTCTAGTCAATACAGACAACAAGAGAAGTGAGTCCACTCCCCGTATGTCTACTTCGCTTTCGTCATCTCCCATCTCCTGTACGAGTTCGAGCTCACCCATCATTGCGGCCGCACTTCTCAAAAGTCAGTCGCCATTATCACAGATATCGCAGCCCTCGAGACATATGATTGAAACTAAATATAGTTTTAGTGGAAATCCTGTGCACACGAAAAGTATGACCAACTCCTCTGTCGAAGGCTCTGAAGACGATTACGACACAGACTTCGACACTGAGACCATCGCTGCCAACGATCTGTTTTGTAACATAAACTGTGATAATAATATCCAGAATCAAAATCTGGGATCAACGACAACGACGCCCATAATCACCACATATACCAATCCATTAATAAACACGAAATCGAATGAACAGAATCAGAGTAAATATGCCTTGATCACTCGACTCGACAACAAGTCGTTATCATTTCCTAATAATAAGAGCTCATTCCAAACATACGATCATAACTCTTCTTGGTGTTGATGCCCTTCCCATCGACACCAGCTCTCAATCTATCGATCTGAACTAATATTCCTCTGAAATACTACTAATATTTACATTGAATTTATTATAACTAATATTTGATATAATATTTGTAAATATATTTGTAAAATGTTTTTATTGATTTTTAGAGTATTTTTAGAAGAATTTATACATAAATCAGTAATTTTTATGTCATTTATTAGATTAACTAAAAAGCATTTAATTTTTTTCTACTGACTATTCATAAAATTGTAAATAAAATTAACATTTTCTCAAAAAATTATTTAAATTTATTATATGAAGAAAAAAGTTTAATAAATTATTCATTCATTTTAACAAATAATAAATTATTTTATTGACTTTTTATTATAATTTTAAATATAAATTATATTAGATTTTGATTGAAATTAATGTAAAGTATTTTCTGATGGCTTAATATTTGAGTCAAATCCTCCATTAATTCAATTATATTTCTCTCAAATTAGTCAAAAGCTTTACATTTAATTGAATTGATTTTTGCAGTGAAATATCCTTTGCTTTTTCCGGATGAAAAGATTCGATTTTACTAGGTAATTGCACAAATTAGTTACCAGAATTGATAATAATTGCTAAGTTAAGGCTCAAACTTAGCGTAGGCATTTGACTAATGACATTATCTACAAATTGCCAAGTATATTTAACAAACGAAAAGTGCAGAATTTTGTTCTCTTATTTCACAAAATTTTCCTTTTTATGAATAATTTAATAAATGTTAGAAAAAGCTTTTGACTCACTCTTTATCTCTAAATTTGATTTAAAACAGAAATTTTCTTCAATTTGTCGGAAATGTGTTAATATTTGAAATCAAAAAACTTTTGAATTCACTTCAGTTGAAAAGGGAGTCAAAACTCATTTTTAAGGCTTTTTGAGAATTGGTTTAATCAAAATTGAATGAAATATCAGAATTTTATTTGTTTTCCTTAAATAATTCGGAAGTTTTTGCTCGTTATGTTCAACAGAGCGGATGAACCAACTGAAATAGCCTTCAATTGCTGGTAATTGCCTTGATGATTCACTTAATGTCACTTTTTAAAGGAGAAAAACTATCAGAATTCAAATGTCTTTTGGAATAAAACCCATTTTTATTACTTATATTAATATTGATAAAAGATTAATGTGTTTTCAAAAGTCATTACTCTTTTAAGATGAGGGTATTTGTTCAAATTGTATGTATGTCTTCTGGCGAAGTGGAAAATTGAGCCGGATATCAATGAGAAGGGATATACCGTGAAAGTAGAATATGGCGCCCAATATGTTATTCACGTGAAAGAGTTGGTGGGAATTGAACCAAATGGCGAACAGATTGGGTCTCCATTTCTCAGGCAATTTCGTGATATAGATAACGGCTCCGGTCATATTGAAAAAGGAGGACATAAGGATCAGAGTGAGGCTCTTGAATAGGTGTGGGCTCAACATTTGCTCGAAAAATAGTGTGTTATAACAATAATGGAAAACTGGTATCGCAGCTGAAAAGTGAATCCAAAGGGAATTATTATCGATCAGAGAACAGTTGACTTTTCATACCATAAAAGCCTTCGACCATAAAGCAAAGACCTCGAAAGGACAGGTATTCCGGGTCTGAGAACTTATCAAAAAGCGAAACAACGAATAATGTGATACAATATACGGTAAATATAGTCATATAAACTTTTTGAGCCACTGGTGAATAATAAAACCCATAATAGAGCCAAACAGTCATTACGGACATCATAACCGTTGATATACCCAAGTAATCGAATCTTAAGAGTAGAAAATTATACCAAGATAGCATCGTAGAGGTTAGAGATATAGCAAATACTTAGCAAATATTTTGTGGACTTCACGGGAATGACATTCGAATGTATGGAAAAGGGCTGAAGTTAGGAAACAGTTTGTGCAAGCTATAAAAAGTCCACTAAACAGGAGTTTGTCCACTATCTTGTAATTGTCATTTGAATTGCAGACCAATTTGTGGTACCAGAGAATAGCCATCATTACGGCGCCGAATAAATGTGTGTAAATATTGCCGCTTTGATTGTGTGTCCAAAACAAGCTCTTCAGACAATAAATAAAAGAGCCCTTCTCTGGTCGATACCCTCTTACGATGAATGGCCGTCTCCGCCAGTTATGGACTCTCTCAGCCGCCAATTCTCTCATATCATAAGAAAGAGATCGATAAGAGAGAGATTTCTTATTCTGTGCTAAAGAATTTCAATAGTCTTCGCACCTAATGTGAGAAATGAATGAAACACTCAATGCTTTTGATGTGATTTGAATGCCAAGAATCGCTTACTGTTGAGTCTCGAGACGAGTCGTATGAAAATCTATTGACGCGTTTTCAATGAAATACGATTTGATATCCGAACAGAAATCTCGTTATTTCGATCAAAATTTCAAATTCAAAAAACTGTTTTCAAATCAGTTTTAGTTCAGACGTCGAACCGTTTAGTTGTAAAAAAACGTCAAAATTCTCAAAAACTTCAGAAATGAAAGGAATCAAAGACCAAAGCAATCAGACGACGGAAGAGCCAAAAGTTACCGACGAAGAGATTCGATCGGAAGAGCCTCAGAATGATGACAATGAGGAGGAGCTCGTCTTAGAGACAGACAACTCTGATTTGCTTAACAGCGAAGACGGAAAAGACGTCGACTGTGGTGACGACGAAGACTGGATCCCGCAAATGAGGTCTGGCGGCCAAGTGATGGAGAGCCGACGTCGCAGACGCTCTTGCGGAAAACGCCGAAAGAGATCAGGCCGTCGACGAAGTCGCAGAAGTGGTCGAAAAGGCCACAAAAGTAGATCACATTCTGGAGGAAGACGCCGAAGACGCAGAAGAAGGCGGAGCGCCGGTTCTGAAGAGTGAAGAATCCGTTTCCAGTGATTAGCGAAGAATTTTCGAGTCTTTGATCTAAATTCCAATCATTTAATGATTTGATATGAAATAAAATTATCGAAACAAATATTTTCTTGTTTTTTGTCTGAGTTTTATTAGATTTGAGTCTATTATAAGAACCAATTGAAGAGATTGTTTGATGTCTTATATAATTCTCTGTTCCGTAACATCTCATTAACGACATGAAGTAATCTATAAATAATTCATTGAAAGTATTTATTTTAATCCAATTGATTTCAAATGAATTTCCGACAGAAAATTAAGAATAAATTAATTGAATATACGATGGAAAGGGTTTTATTCATTAGTGGAATCCATTTCATCAGAAATAAGACATTCCAAGCCTTAAATCTATTCTTTTCGGTGACAATGAATTCCTATAATTATCTCAATTTCCTATTCATTGGCGTTCAGTATATTTTTGGTTTTCATTCTTCTGTTCAAAAGTTAGTCAATTAATTGGTTATAAAAGTGTTGAGTAATTACCGAAACAAATGATTAATAGATTTAAAAGAAAGAAAAAAGTAATGACTATTACAGGTCTCAAATACCGTAATTAAATAGACATTAGAATTGAATTCAATTAATTTAAATGAAAAATATATCTCTTTTCGCAATTTATTTCTTCACTTCTTTGTTGGAGAAGAAAAAATAGTTGGCTTTGAGGCAGAAATAGAGTATTTCCTAATAAACTCTAATCCGGGAAATAGTGTTGTTATAAAAATAGGAATTTTCACACTTTTTTCTCTTCAAAATTTTTTTTGTTCGTTAATAACATTTGTGTGAAATAATGGGACGACTGGTCCGGAAAAATCCAAACCAAGAATTTTTTTAGAAAAAATAAATTATATTATTCACAGAGTTGTGCACAACAAGTGTTTGTTCGCACTTTTCTTAACCAAAAGTATAGATTGAGTTCATTATCGATAACCAGAATCGATATAACGAACCAATTATTTAACAAACAATTAATAGTCTAATCAGACTTCGACTTCAGCCACCTCTTGATTTGTCTTATTTAAGCGCTTTGATTGCTGTTCCAGTGATGTGTACTCCCGTTTAGATACCAGTCCTGTCGTCAGATAAGTCCAGCTATTCCTCAGAAACTGTCGGTTCACATAAATCAGAGCAATAATGAGCCCACAGAGAGTGAGGACAAGACTGGCCAGAATTGCGTACGATATCGATATATATTCCCTGAAGTCGTCGTTTTTGGTGGAGTCGTAGCACTGGAGGTCGGCTACGCTTAGGTCATCGAAAAACCTGCCGGCGTTGTCCATAGGGTGGCCATAAACACATTGAAATTTCTCGACAGAGTCGACCCGTACCTCCTTTTCAGCTTTGGTCCAAAGGAAGAAATCAATTAAATTACAATCACATCGATAGGAATTCATGGTTAGGTTGATGTGATAATTGGGAGGACCCGACTCTATTGAGACCAGAGATCTGTTGCTCAATGTTGTGATAAAATTATAGCTGACATCAACTAAATTAAGATCTTTAAGACACGTCAGGTTCAGAGTGAAGTCAGTCAGAAAATTGTTGGACAAATGCAGTCTCTGTAGTGATGGTAACGTACAGAACATATCCCGAGAGGGAAAGGAGGACCTGATGTGGTTATCATCCAAATCGAGTACTTTTAAGTTTGTTAGAGAACTTTCGTTGAAAGTAATCCACAGATCGTTGAGGAAATCCATGTCATGAATATTGTTGTCGAAGGCATTCCTCAGTCTTAACACTTCGAGGCTTTTGAAGTTAGAGAATATGCGGGGATGAAAGTTGTCGTCATCGATCAGTATCTCGTTGTCGTCCAGAATCAGTTCCTTCACAGCCTTGACATTATGGAAGCTCTTTCCCTTGATGATCTGAATCTTGTTATTCGACAGATCGATTGTATGCAGTTTGTCGTAGTGGGCGTCCAGACCAATGAAGTTCTGGGGCAGAAACTCAAGATTATTGCCCCTAAATATCAAGACTTCTGTTTGCGGTGACATTTGTGTCAACATATTTACGTCCGTAAAGTTAGTGTTCGTACAGTTTGTCACATAAGACTCCCGTCCGTCGGGTCCGAACGGACGCTTACCACAGTGGCACTTGCCTTTGAACTGCTGGGGACAGCCCGTAAACCCGGTGCTGTCCCCAACTGACAGCTCAATGGACAACAAAAACAATGCGAATAACAAAATGTTAGCACTTTTGACACCGACTTTGAGTTCACAAAACATTGCTATCAATGGCAACAAAAACTAGATTTCAATTTAAAGGTAAAAACTTTAACCAAAAAACAAACAAAATTTGATTTATTTATAAACGTCTTTATCTATAATAAAATCCATTGATATATAAATTATTGATTAATAAATAAAATTTGAATTTAAATGAGAGGATTGAGAAATATTTTCGTCAATTTTGAGTAAAAATGTTTTACAGAGAGTGAGCCGTAGTTTTAAAGTCTAAACTAAACCTGAAGTGCAACACAAGTGCTGTGCAATTATTCTGGAGAACACTGGGAGGGGTTTTTCTATGTATTTTTCTTGTTTTCAGACTGGTTTCTGGCTTCACTGTCTCGCCCGAGTAGGTCCAGTCCATTGCCTATTCCTGTGAATTGTGAAAAATGCTGTACACCTCACATATCGTTCCAGAGGACTGGCCCTCAGGTGTTCTCAAACAAATGTACACATCATTGGTATGATATGCCCAACATTTGTGCCCTAATATGAGGCGAGAGTTAAACTTTCAATAAACAAATTTTGCACATATTTTCTAATTTCTGCTGTAATTCAATGCAAAACCAGATGAAAGAGAGCAAAGAGAGGACAACCCTTCGCACTGATGAATGTTTTGCATCAAAAAGCATTTAAATTCCTTTCGCATTCATTAAATGTTTGATATTTTTCTCGTTTAATCAAATTGTTGTTTGATTTGCAACTTTTTGGGCTCTAATTTAACTTTCGTTTGATTTCGCTTTTTATCAAAATATAAAATAGTAGTAAAACTTGATTTCGACCACAAATTCAATATAAAAACATTTTCTCCTTTTTTGGTCATAAAACGCGATGAAAATACAGATCAAAAGTTTATATAAATTTTGATTTTGTTAGTCGTTCTCAGTTTTGGTCTGATTTTCAATTACTTTCTTCTTATTCCTGGATTTTCTGATAACTCAAAAGACAACCGAAACCTAATTTTGTGTTTTGTTCAACAAATCCCTAATAAAAATATTTGCCTTTTAGATACACTTTTTGGCAAATATTAGTGAGAGGAGCGGGATAATCACCACCTGAACAAATTACTTTCTGATTCACTGCCAAATTGTCTTATCGTGGATTGATGACCTAGCTCAAAAATTGTTTTATCTCAATTTCACTTAATTTGCTTCATATCAAGACTGGTAATGGATTCCGAATTCTTGATATGGTTGGCAGTCAGTGCATTACCCCTGACCTTCCTTTCACATCACAAATGGAAAGTCGATGAGCAAATAAAAGAACTTGTTCTTTTCTCATCCCTGACTAGTTTACCATAATAATCAAGCATTGAAATTGGTGAAGCCATTAGTACCACTCCATCCGTCTTACCGTTGCATAAAAACCCTTCCATATGGATGTCAATGGAGAAGACAGAGAGAAGAAGCGACAAATCGATAGATTCTATCGATGAGAGTATAATAAATTAGATAACTCTTGCCGTCTCTCAAACCAAAATTGATGAAAAATCGATGAAATAGAGTAGAATTTATTAAGAAAAGGTTGGAAAGGGATGGAATAGGACCTGTTTGTTGACAAATGTGAGGCCGGGTATAAATATTGGATATAAGGATTAAATCCTATTAAATGGTTTGTTGTCCACCAAAAGTATAAACAACTTAAGAATGAATTAGAGAATGAGTTATTTTAAGCTCTTTCCTCGAAAAGGACTCATATTAGTAGTCGTTTGTAAACTTATTATTAGAGTTGACTTAGTCTTTGAATTCGTGTTTTTATTTGCTTTTTTGTCGGAGACTGACTATAACTGACTCCTTAAGTCTCAGACACAAAGACTATTATTGTGTACACACTTGGAATTATTGCTAGATAATTCAATTATTGATCCACTGGATAGCTGACAAACAGAGATGCTTCGATAAATTGGTAGTGGCACAGAATGAGTCACCCTGGATGACAAACTACTCTGGCTGATAATTTTTAATTTTTTAGTGTCTTATTTAGCAAATGGATGACTTACCAGAAGGTGATCCGAAAAATTTGATATAATCTAGTGTCATTTAAAAGGAATGTTTGGTATTGTGACTGATCCAGTTAGATTAAATCATATGAAATGAAACTATAAGCGACAATAACAACATATTGAATAACTTGATCATTTTTCCAATAATGAAATTCTCGGAGATTTCTTGTTTTCATTAATGGACTAAATTTATGATTTTCCGCACTCTTCCTGAAAGCATTAGTGACTTTGATGATGACCAGATGACCAGGCAACTTTTCTGATTAATATCTGACTGTTTTGCAGGAAGAATATAATGAAAATGAAGCGATGAGTAGAAAATCAATATAAATGAAGACAATTAAAAGTTTTGGCTCAACATTAAACTCAATTTATTGCTATTCATAAATCTATGAGTGAATTATGACTCAATGCTCTTCTCGATCAGTCATTAGGATGGGTCTCAACTCAGGGCAGGGAATACGAGGGCTATTTTAATGTTCTAAGTTACGTTAATCCTCGCCAAACCTAGTATCTATCCATAGACGTAATATTTTTAAAAATTCATCAGGTGTATAGCAAATAGGTCATTTTCTAAACAAATTATAGGCGGGGGAGGTGTCCGCTCGAGTAAAAAAGTTAGGCTGTATTTTGGCGATACCCTTCCCATTGACATCACTGTTAATGACTGAATAGTCAGAATTTTTTCATTTAATGTCTGACCCGTGTCTCGAAAACGTCAACACATTAATGGATTATTGCTTTTGTATTGAATTTTCCATAGTTTTAGAAATCGATGTAAACAAGTGGCGTAACTCTTAATTAAGGATAAATTAATTGTTTCAAAATGAGTCAAACATTTCTCTCACTAAAGCATATTAAGTGTTAATATTTTCTGAATATGGAAGGATCTTTGGTGGTCACGAAGAATCGGGACCAAATGACCTGATTATTATGGCCAACCACCTTAGTAAACATATCGGCCACAAAAAACCTGCAACTATCTTGCAGAATTGGCTAGAATAATTTTTGAAGAATTAGAATCAATGAAATACATGATACAAATAAAGGGGTTTTATATATAATTCGCAAAGTCTACAAACAGTACTATATTTTGCATTCTGATTCTTCGTGACCATCAAAGATCCTTCCAGTGTGAGATAATATCTGAGCCATCGATTGATTTTTAATGTGTTTATAACTCTTAAAGGAAAGTCTTCAATATTAGGTTGCATGATAATTTAAATCATCTTGACAACCTTTCCGTTCTAATAATTTATTTAGGTTTGAATCAAACTAAAAGCACTTTGAGTTATTCGAAAATTGAATAATAAAGAGGGATTGAATTTGATTGTAACAAGGTGAAATTGCAACGCAAAATTGTAAACACAAATAATCGAATCAATTCGCAATTCTAATGTAAGAAAAGCGTTTTTCAAGCATATGAATAATAGCATGGTCATTTATTTCTAAATTAACATTCATTTAGAGCTCAAATATTGTAGAAAAATGGGTTCCGCTCTTCACTAGAGCCAAATCTGGACTAATTCCACATTAATTTGTCCTTAAATTTAAACATCAAAACAAAATAGTCTGAGAATAATATAAAAATGAATTTATATAATAATAAATGAAAAGTGAAAGTTGAGACGTATATTGTTGCATGTTTCTATCTGTTTCTGTCTGTTTCTGTCTGTCTGGCAAACCCACGATTATTATGTAAAAACCATTGCATAACAACACTATATTATTATTTGTGTTTAGTCTTCAAATAACTGATAAGGAATAACAAAAAAGAGTTATTCCTAATTGGAAGCGAAATTAATTATTCAATTGTTTGATGTTTAGGCCATTAATTAATGGCCAAACAGTTGTCTCATAAATGATTTTAATTAAAAATCGAGGGAAAACTACTGAATGGGAATATTCTGTTCCTTCCTTTGCATCAATTAATAATTGGCCCGAAGTCTCAATACTTTATTCATTTTTTTGATCAAAACTCTCTCCATAACTGAATTCATTAACTTTTTCCAAAAGGCAATTAAAATTTTAACCGAAAACAACCAAGCTGATATAGTTTAGATTTGATAGATTAATAGGGACGCAGGTATTGGGAGAGGGTGCCCTAAGACTTTTTGTGAACAAAATTCAGAGGGTGTAGGGGGGGGGAATGTAAATTGCACCTAAAATGCCTAACTTTCTTCTGACTGCATTTCCGGCTAAGCGATTATTTCACCGATAACCCCTTGGTGACTTGGTAAATTTTCAAGTGGGAAACTTGCGCGTTTTAATAATTTTTCTTTTTACTAGTTTATTTAGATGTTGGATGAAATAAAATAATGTCTAAGATCTTTTATATTTCGCAATTTGCTGGAGGATTTATTTACTAAGTTGAAATGTGGAGATTATGATATAACACGAGCAAAGAATCTTAAACAAACTTGAATAAAACTGGAAAAGGGAGTAGGTTTGTTTACTTTTGTAATATTCCCCAGGTTAACTCAAATAGAATTTTGCTTATTATGTTGAAAAAAGCTATGAGTATTAATTTAAATTAAGCTAAAATGTTTCGGATAAAAAATTACTTAATTTGTTAGACATGTGATTCTTAGCAATATTTATGAGATCTATAAATCTTTAAGAATTCCGTCAATTGTGGAAAAGAAATGAAATCCTCCCAAAACCATAAATTATTGAAAGCACACTATCGTTACTATCTCTCTATGGCTGACCCTAAGCTCTAAAACTCATCCATCAATTATTAATTCACACGAATTTGAATTTTTTCGCTCAAAAGAATGAAAATGTCTTTTATTTTAAAATAATGTTCTCTTTTCTAAATCGTATATTACACTGAATTTTCTTGGAATAAAAATATTCCAGGTCTTTCCACCTACTCGTTTTACATACAAATATTCATATGATATTTTTTTTGCTCCAAAATTTTGCTAGATCATTAGACTCAGGTAATCATCTATTTACCCAGAATTTAAATATCAGGTGAAATAATATTTCAATGTCTCTTATATAACTCAGACCTTCCCTGTCCTCGAAAATTTTTGGAATGCGTTAATATTAGAAAAGTTTTTATACCTAGTTAGTTTTCAAAGTCTCACTAATGGCTTTAAATCAGTTATTGTTTTATTTTCTATCCTTTGAGAGGTAAACACGAATTTTAGACAAATCTTCAAAATCTGATAAAATTACAGTAAAAATAGATTTCAAAACATTTGAAGAAAATTAAATTCTTTTCAGAGAATGTGAAAAATGATAGAAAATCTCCAAAAAGTGTTTCAGTTGTTTAATGAGTTGTTCAGAAGAAAAATGATTTTCCAACAGATTTGAAAAATTCTGTCCGATTTTCATCTTTGAATACGAATAGAATTCTTAGAAATCAATGTCAAAGCATTGACATTGAAATCGTGATATTTAATCAATAAAAGCAATAAAATAGTTTCGAAAAATTGGGAAATATATGAGTTTTAGTTGAGTTGAAAACAATTGGAAATAGTCTGCGATTTATTGGCTGTCAGTCATGAGTCCCAATCCAGTTGTTTATGAAACGAAAGTAAGTGAACATAAAAAAGTCAATTTTCTTATCAAATTGTTTCTTAAGTCAATTAAACGAATATAAAGAGAAATTCGTTTTTATTTTTACAGATTTCACTTTTATTGTGTTTCTCTATATTTGAAACTTATATTCACTGAGACTCATATCACTGATTATTCACACAAAACAGTGTTATTCCTAAGAAATTACATTTTTTTATGTTTTTGAGACAAACATAAGAATCTTATGATAAGATTCTATCAAATCTTTTTCTCTCAAACATTAGATTAAAGTCTTTATTACTTAAACTTCAAAGAGATTTGATATAAAAAATTAGTTTAAAAACATTTCACAAGTGTTTTATTTTTATTATTATTATTTTTTTTTTGTTCAAGATAATCCAGTGGCTGGAGTGGAAGTAGATATTAGCAGGATCAACTTAATTTTTTCTTCTCTTGAAAGTGTCTACATTTGAATGTGATCTAGGTGATGCATACAAGTAACCGTGACTAGTCTTGCTTAATATCATTAATAATTATATCACAACTAAATGGTGACAAAGTGGGCTCTTCTTGGTAATATGTGCCCAAGATTATCAAGTTCTAAATTCAATTATCTTTGAAGTATTTTCTTATAATATAATAATTATAATCAAATAAGTGATCCGTTTTTAAAAACGTCTTCTATTTGAATGTGAAAACATTGAATCATAAAATCATATCATTAAACTCTGAGATCAGTGTCCAAGGTAACAAAATAGAATCACTAATTAAATCAATAAACCTCTGTCTAATTAATCTAGTACGAAAAAGATATGCATCCATTTGTAGGAGCAAGTTCATGAATCCCGGATCGAAATGTTATTGTTTTCTGTTAATTTTGTAATAAGATAATCTAGCTTATTCAGAAAATTGCATAAATGCCTTGGAATTTGATCTTATTTGGAATTGGACATTTGTCAAGTGTGTTGCAAGGTGTTTTTTAAATTGAAAACTAAGTAATTGAGTTTAGATCTATTAAATGACGATTACTTGTAAATCATTGATATATATATATATATTTAGTTTTATTTCAACATGATAATTTGATAATGAAGAGTAGCGCTCGAATTCCATGAAACATAGTAAAAGTTAGTGGGTGTTTCTTGTTTTGTACTTGGAAAACCTTCAAAATATTCTGGTTGTTTCGTAATCAGATCAAATGGTCTGAATTTTAATACAAAGAACATATTTTATAATTTTTCATAGTTCGAAAAATGCACAGGGTCATTTCACTTTTCTTGTGAAATCTTCTTATTTGATTGAATCAATTGTTTAATAACCTTTATGAACCTGGGCTATTTAAGCGGCTGTTCACATATAAAATCAATTTAATTCATACCTCCTGTGAATCTGAAATTGGATTTAGTTAAGATCCGGATCAATTTAGAGACCATCACTCTCTATAAGTTATCGATTAGCAAATCGAGAGAAAACTTGGCAATGATTTCATTATTTTTCTCCAACTCTTAACAGAATTTAATTAAATTAAAATTAAGTTCAAATATCTATTGATTCCTCTATGTTTATATAAATCACCATGTTCATAGACCTAATTACTCTATCAATTTATCCCAAAATGTAGAGATGCACGAAAACTGACTCCTTTAGGGAACCGCTAAATAAGGCCTAAAAGCTCTTGGTTTTTAAATGTTTTTTAGAATTTAGTCTCTAAAAAGCATCCAAATACATATCCTATTTTGTTGAATATATAATCTTGTTAACTTTATGTTTTATCGATCTCAGGTAGGATGAGATTACCAAGAAAAAGGATAATTGAGACATTCTCAGAGAAGAGGAAGGAAACGCATCACTTCCACTACTGACCAACTTTTTTGATATATTAATATCGATATTATATTCTAATATACTATTAGTAATAATTATCTTTCATTTTGTCATTTATTTGTCATTTATTTCTACTTTTATGAGTGACTCATAGAAAACAACAATCACTGAGTCTTTAGTAAATATTTATCTGATTTCATAAAACTCCTGAGAGTTGTGATGAAACTGATTTAAGTAAAGCCAAAAATAATGTGATTCATCCCAAATGGTAAAAGAAGTCATTTGTTTAGTTGGGAAACAATTTCATCAGAATTAAGACATCTAATAATTTTTGACTTTCACAATAACATCAATAATACAGTTTTTTAGTGTTTACTTATAGGAAAATGTTCACTAAATTAAAAAAAAAATTGTTCATGGTAACTCAGACAAAGCGAACAGCAAATAATTTAGAAGAGTGTCTCCGTTAGACTCTTGAGATTATATTTTTTATGACAATACCCAATATTTTATGACTAGAGTAGGTGGACTAAATTTTAGACAATCTCACCATGATTAATTCATGAAACCTTCTCACTGAAAAATAAAAATACATAGAAGAAAGAAACCTTCAATAACATTTCTTTTCAGAGCACTATTTATGATGAAACTCGTGTTTTTGCAGGTTCATTCATAATCGCGAAAATATTGAGATGAGATAGCTCATCTTTCATTGAAAACAATTCACTTGAAATCTCTTATTTAAAATAAACAATAAGAATGACTGAAAATTTTGTGACCCAAATGGACCATACTCAAATTATAAGAATGGTAACAAAATGCGAACTCCGCTATCAGTGAGCCCAGTTTGGATCCATCTTTGAATCAAGTTTTGTTTGAAATTATTCAATACTCACCTATTACATTTTAAAATCTTATTTCTAATATTTACCGAATTATATCGAATGAAAATATTTTAGCTTTAATTCATTGCTTTTTTGATTTATTTTATGAATAAATATTACCTTGGAGATATTCTTGCTAATAGAATAACGCAGCCCGACCTCAGGGGTTATACTTACGCCTACAAAATTATGAGCGGGTCATCCAGTGGGGTATCTTTCGAGTCTTTGGAAAAATATCAAAGTGGAACCAAGGTAAGGCTTTTCCAGCCTAAGTTTGTTGAGTAGTGGTAGTTGAAGAAAAAATTACTTTAGCTGACCTTTGACCTTTTCAAAATTCGGTCACACAAATAATCTAAGGTGTGAGTAACCAAGGTAAACTTTTCATCCAAAAAAAATTGTCTTCTTTTTAAGGATGAAACTAAAAAAAGTTCCTTCTTCTCCCTAAAACTTCTAAAGAGCTAGATTGAATTAGGGACCAAAAGTTAGGGGATAATTTGGCTATACTCACTCTTCCTTGGTCATCATTCGATAAAAGATTATCATAAATAGTTCTATAAAACCAATTTCCATATCATTTTACATTAAGTAATCCCACATTACTTACAAAACATTTATAGAAATATATTTAACTTTAGAATTATTTGATGAATATTTTTCTCTTTTTTTTTTGCAAATATTTTTTCTTCTGAAACAAAAATGAATAAATAATTTTATTATTGAGATCACGAGGTTTTCATCCGTAGTCGTAATGGAATATAATTCCATTATTTTAGTGGTTTTTTGTGTATAAAAACAAAATTGAAAAAAATGATTCTTAGCATAAATCGTAAAAAACACTTTGTGTAGGGTTTGATATGTTTTGCATTTTGTTAAGAATATTATTTCGATTCAGACATTCAATTCTGATTCGACAAGTGATGGCCAACGGAGGCGGGAGAGGGAGGGGGTATACCCCCTAGAATATTTGCTCGATGGGTCCCATAAAATTTCGCCAAGAATAAACTAAAAATATTAAAAGAATAAACTGGTTATAAATTAAATTAAGGTCAATTTAAACCGAATTTACACAGAATTAGCCACATTCAAGCTCAATTTATCCAAAAAATGACTACCATTTCACCCATCCCTGATCCCACTGCTGGTGAGATATTTTTTCCACTCCTCTCTGAGCAGAGGTGCTTAGATATCACCAAAACATCAGATTTTATGTTTGACTTATATTAGGTTCTTGATAATCGTAGGAATATTTTGAATATAAAACATGTTAGGAATCAAATTACAAATACTTAACTTTGTTGACAACTTCTGTCGTAACTTTTCCACGACTACTGATTATCTGTCAGTTTTTAGATACCAAAGTGAATAACAATAACCCACTTGGAATTCACTTTTGGAGTTGGGTCACTTCATCTTTAAACAAAATAAGAACAAGAATTTTTAAAAGAATAAAAAATACATGTGTTTGCTCATTCCCAGTGGAGCAACCCGTAATATTAAACTTGATAAAATGCTAATTTCGAATCCCTAGTATCTTGGTTATTTAAGAAATGTTATAAAGCAATGAAATATATACAAAAGATAAATAATATTAGAGATTATATAAGTAGACTTACTATACACTTATTTCTTAAGGTATTTCAATAATAAGTGAATCAATGAATAATTCAGACGTATTCTCGATAACAGTATTTCGTATGAAAGACAAAAATAATATATAAAAATCTTTTCTTCAATGGAATAGTTAGAAAAATGGTTCACTAGTACTACTCAGTGATGCCCAAACATCAGTCAGGGGCCGAACAACATTTTTCCTGTCGGGTTTCCAGAAACGGGTATTTTTCCGAGGCTTCAAAAAAAATCAAAGGGGACAGAGATGAAAAAATTTGCCGCCATTCCCCCTTCTCATTACCCCCTTTGGGCATCACTGTTAGTATTGAGTGAACATTTAGTGATGAAATATCCAATAATTTCAAAGATAAAACAGAAGAAAAATATGAAATTCAATTTTTTCTAAAAATCTAACAGATTTTGAATTATTAACTTCAAACCAAACGTGAATAACCAGGTAATTTAATTCATATCTATATTAATATAAGGTTCTATTTCATGTGGAGGCGTTTTCCGCAGGGATTTTCGCCAGATCTTTGATTTTTTTTACAATTTTTGTGACATAAAAAAACCTTAATAATTCATGTTTTTTTCAAATACCTGATGTAGGGGTTGGCTTTCAAAATACCCCGAGCGTTCAATTCTATCTCACCTGATATAACTAAATGTTGACGAAAGATGTCCATCAAATATAAGCCGATTGAGACGAAAATAGATCAAAGAGAGTGTTGTTTCGGTTTTTATTAATCGATTGTTTCGTTGGACAGACTTATAGTCATTGAGTAAAATGGATTGACTTCTGATTCTTTTCACATAAATTCTTCGCTCAATTCTCTCAATGATTTGCATTCTTTAACATAAAGTTACGCAGAAAAGCACTCTTTCGGAATTAGATGAAGGCTTTCTCCATAATTAACATGGAATTGAGTTTGCCTCGATCAATTTAATTGCATTTTTATATCTTATTAAACATTGCACACATCTGTAGACTTATGTAATCTTGTTAATTTTCTTCGATAAAACAAATGAGCATAACTTTATCAAGCTAAATGTCTTTATGTAACTCCATTTATATAAAATTATTAAAAAATAACTAAAATTGAATTTTTTTTAATGGTCTGAAGATTTGTAAGCACTCAGGAAGTTCCATATCCAAGCGAATATTTGGTTCTTGGAAGAAATTACATAATAATTCTCAAGATATTGAAAACACATTAGGATTTTGTGAAACTGATTGCATATTTTGACGGAAAGTAAGTCAATGGAGACTCTCTTAGAGCTCTCCATTGGAGAGTCGATTAAATGGTTTTCGGTTAAAAAACGAAAATTTTTAATATGATATCAAATATATTATAATTTAACTTCAATTACAGTGAAAGACATGAAATATCGTTGAATTCAAATATTTTATATAATAATAAGAATATAACACTTCTTAAAAGAATTTCTTATTTTCAAATATATATTTTAAATATTTAACTCATATATAAATAATATATTACTTAAGGTTTTTAAACATTTTGATGGAATTTTAATTCAAAATACAATCTGACACTTGATTTACAAAATAATTGCTTATTTGAGAAATAAATTTGACTCAAGAATATTGACTGAAATTTAATTTGAATCCAGTCTTCAAAATAAGTAATTTTGGGGACATATGAAACATATTAATTATTGTAAATAAAGTCAGGTCTGACACCAGTAATGCCCAAGTTATACAAAACATCCCCTATTTTTTATAATTCAACCTAGAGTTTGGCCCAAAAAAGGGCTATTTCTGTCCAAGAGCTGATTTTCAACATTAAGCTTATAGGTAAGCCTAGTCCCTATTTCTAGCATTATGAAATGCCCCCTCTTCTCTCCTTCCCTGAGAAATTATTTGTTTAACTCCCCCATGAATGGGAGCGATTGAGAATTACTGGTCTGGCACTCAGTTTTCAATGTTTTTCTTTCATTATCCCAAAGAATTTGTTGGTTTTTATCCAAAATGAAAAAGAAAATGAATATAATTGATAATTGAATATAAATATCTCTATATTTTGATTCGATTAAACTCAAGTATAGAATTGAGGTCTTTGCAAGATCAGCTTAAAGGTTGTTGAGTGCATTCAGAGAAATCACAGCATAAACTACAGAAGCCCTGAATAAACTTGTGAGCCATTGACCCAATAGAAACTCATCCATCATTTATCAGGTACATCTACGAATTACAAGCGATTTGATTGAAATCAATAGCGAGTGAAAACTATGCGGGAATATGGCTCAGCAGGGTATCCCAAAAACTGTTTTGCTGTTAATCCCTGGCAACTTCTTTAATTTCATATCAATTGCTTTTAAGCCTAACCTTACACTCGATTAACATTTCTATTCAACAGTTGAGTATAAAATCTTGACTCGAATGGTGTCTAAAAAAACAAATTCAATGCTAATTGTAATTGGATTCCGACGATCGCTACCGAAACCTCTTTTTCTCATTAACGAGAGAATCAAATATTTTGAAGTCTTATATAAATATAAAGAACACTATAGAGAGGCGAAAATATTTCTGATGATATGCCAATTGGAATAGAATATGAAATGATTTTTTCCAAGCTATTTACTCTCAAACCAATTCCGCGTAAGCGATATTTGCTTAAATAATTGACTTTATCTATATTTCCTTCTTTCATAAGTCACAGAAATTTGATTCCGAGCTCCGACTCTTGCCATATGGAATTGATTTTTACCTTGACTTCAATATGAGTGTCTATTATACAGAATATTCTTATCATCTATGAGTTTGTCGGACACATAGAAGCCATGCAAATGAGGTTCACTTGTAATCGTAATAAATTCAATACACATATAAACCGAATAAATATTAACTTCTTTAATAATGTTATGCACTTATGATATAATAAATATTTTTTTCATGTTTTCTATTATTTTTCGTTTCTCGTGATTTGAATCTAATGTTTGGTTTTAATTCTCTTTCAGTAATATTTAAAGCAAGCAATTTATATAAATTATTCGTTCTAGGTACTATTTGCTTTTATCGTTCTGTTCCTTTCTCTCTCTCTATAAAATGTTATCACATTTTATTCATTTTTTTTATTCAAATTAATTGAATTGTAAGCTATTATTCAAATTCTGGTTAAAAAATATTTGACTTTATCTGAGGTTTACTAAAAATATTTGATTTGATTTTTAAC